>CAUYQU010024720.1:0-80008 GCA_963574635.1 Cheracebus regulus | reverse complement strand
CATACATTTTTCTCAGTATCACATTACACCTATTTTAAAAGTGACCACATAATTGGAAGTAAATCACTCCTCAGCAATTGCATAGCATTTCACAGGTTTAAATAAAATATTGATTGGCTGCTTATTTGTTATTTTCATCCCCTATCCCTTCCTGTCTCCATTGTTAAGCACAATTACTGGCATAAAAGAGGTTCTTAATACCCATTTTTAGACTGCATTCTAGCCTGGGCAATAGAACAAGAATCCCGTTCTCTCTCCCTCTTTCTCTTCCTCTTTGTTTCTTTCATTCTTTTTTTTCTTTCTTTTGCTCTTTCTTTCTCCTTTTCTCTCTTTTCTTTCAGATAAATAAATAAATAAATAAAGGATGAGTTCATGCCCTTTGCAGGGACATGGATGAAGCTGGAAACCATCATTCTCAACAAACTGACACAAGAACAGAAAACCAACACCGCATGTTCTCACTCATAAGTGGGTGTCGAATAATGATGACACATAGACACAGGGAGGGGAACATCACATACTGGGGTCTGTTTGGGGGTGGGAGGCTAGGGGAGGGATAGCAGGGAATGAGGGGATTGGGGAGGGATAGCATTAGGAGAAATATTTAATGTAGATGATGGCGGGATGGATGAAGCAAACCACCATGGCACGGTATACCTATGTAAGAAAACTACACATTCTGCACATGTACCCCAAAACTTAAAGTATAATAAAAAAAAAGAAGAAAAAGAAAAAGAAAATAATGTGTTACTTCTGATACCTCTTTGTGGACTGTGACCCACAAAATTCATGCTTGCTCTGCCATTACTGCAAATATTAATTTAGAGAGTATGTTGTAGAGAATGTGATATTGCACTGACAGTCCAAGAACCCCTGGTTAGTAACACATTCAGTTGAATGGAATTTAAGAGAACAAAATGAGTTTTTTTTTTTTTGGAAAAAAGAGAAATTCTGCAGCATCAGCTCCTACCTGGAATTTTTAGCCTGTTGGCCTGTCCCACAATTTTAAGATTTACCCAGCCAAACCCCACAACTGTGTAAGCCAAGTCTTTGAAATAAAACCTTATCTATCTATCTATCTATCTATCTATCTATCTATCTATCTAATCTATCTATCTCTCTACCTATCATTTATCTACAATAAAAAGGGGAAAAAAAGAAATTTCCATAATTTAAAAAAAATTTAATGCCTTGTGATACCCAGTTCACAGACAGAAGAGAATATTTCTTCTTCCATCTCCAGCCTATGACGTATCATCTCTTTTGTTCAATGCTTCACAATTTAGATCAGCATTTTAATCGTAAGTGCATAGATTTCCACTGAAATGTTTGAAATATGTAAAATACTACATTTCACATTTTAACACAAATGGTGTAAGTCTAAAATACTTCTCTCAGGGACTCACTGCCACCCAGAAAGTTACAGTTTTCCTACTATCCTAGCAACTTTATTTTGTTGCAAATATGTAGGCAGATTTATTTTCAGGTGAAAGTGTACTGAATTAGAAGTGAAAATAAATCCTTCTCATCTGATTAAAAATATTGTTACTATTTCAGACATTCTATATCAAGTTCTGTATTCCTCACTGCATTTTAAATAAGGATTGATTTTTGAATGTTGATTGCAAAAATAAATCATAAAATTAAAATGGAAATAATGAAGTATGCCATCTCCTATCAAATAGCACATCAACTTTTATTCCTCTATGCTTTAGTATTTTTCTTTGTGCCTTCATCCCAGTAATTATAAGGCAAATATGAATTATTTTTTCATTTCAGAACATTTACCTGTGTTGTTACATATCCTTCAAAATTGCCATTAAATAATAATATACTGTTTCAGTAAGTACATGCCTCATTATCTAATTAATGATTTAATCACTTTCTAAAATTTGCTTACTAATGTAAATATAAAATAATGATGCACTGACTAAAAATGATGAGATAAGCATGTCACAAATCATTTTTACATACTTTAAAATAAGGCATAACTAAACATATGGTTCATACTTGTGTGTTCTCGTGTTTATAGAAATTCTATAAAATATAGCCTCAAGTAAGTGATGAATGGTCACTGTAGGATGTCCTCTCCTTTTCTGTGTATTCTTAATCTATGTTGTCATCTTTACTGAGTTCACATTCTATTATTCTAGGACCCTAACCCAAAGCTACTTTATGTTTTTACTTCTGTATAATACAATTTGGCAGTTCACTGCTAATGTATTCATCTCTCTGCAGAGAGAGAAAATAATAATGGCAGGATCCAACTCTGATCCAGACTAGGACAGCAAGTGTGTTTCGAGTTCAATTGTCATCTCCACACTTGTCTGGGCATCATGCCATCAAAAGACATTGGCCGTCCCCAGGGTGTTAGATCTATCCTCTGCTTGAGAAGTGACTGTCATGACGTTTTTGTAACTTCCACACTGACTAAAGACTTCATGGCAATTTGGGAGATTGTAAAGAGTTCCCTGTGGCTGACGCTGGGACTGTCCTGGGTCTGGATACTCTCTAAGTATCATTTACCTTATCTAAAAATGAAAGGATTCATGACTAGTCTCCAGAGGAGAATTTACAGAGACTCTGTAGTACAGTCATGGAACATTCTGGAAATGAGGAGAGGCTGCAATTTACATATACCAACAAAATTACTCTTCAAAGACTTTCCGGCTCTCTCAGACGTTCTCAAGGTAGGGTGTGGGTGTGGCTATATAATCCAAAGTTTTTGACAAGACTTACATTTAGACACACAGGCTGTTGTTGTCTGTGAATATTTACCTGGCTAACCTGAACTTCAGTTTGATTCTAAAGACTTTTAAGCTCTACATATTATAGAAAATTGCAAGGTTGCATGCACAGCTAAAATAAACAAGAAGCAACAGTTACATAATAAAATGTAAAAATAAGGTATTACTTCTATTTCCAGCTACAAACTGAAAAAAATCACCAGAAATATTTAATAGCAAGAATATAGTATATTCATATTGTATCAGAAATACTCAGCTGTATACAGAATATCAGATTAAAAAAATTAATTTACTTGCCATTAATATGGCTACTGTTGTTCTATACCCTATACATAATATGTAATTTTAAGGTTTACAAGTCATTACTCATTGCTAAATTGTAAGTGCTTTTCTCTCTTTTCATAAATCATCACTAATAAGTATAGATTTTTTCTAGTATGATTGTTAGATATAGTTCTAGATATCATTCCCTATTCCTGAAACTATAGCAGTGAAAACTCGTAGGTATAAAGAGTATATCAGTCAAGTTCTTCATGGAGGCAAAATATAAAGCTTATTATGAATGTTAAGATCTTTCATGAGTATTTTCTCAGGTATCCTACATCAAAAATTGCATAGGTCCCACAGGACAATAGTTTTCCTTTATTCATGCATTTATCCATTCATCAGTACACTTATAAAATCAAGATTTTGATGACTATTATGTGATAGTAGTGGTTATAGTTCTGAAAAAGCAGAGGCCATACTTCCTCAAAGAAGGTCCCTTGATTCTTGAGAATACCTAAAAGAAATGCTCTGCTTCCAGCAACAAAGCTCACTAGGTATTCAGAGAAAATACCCTAAAGTAATCCTGAACAAAATGAATATAGTCCAGAGGCTGAGGTGGGAGGATGGCTTGGAGCCTGTAAGGCAGAGGTTACAGTGAGCCAAGATTGCACCACTGCACTACAGCCTAGGCAACAGAGCCAGACCCAGACCCAGGCTCTCTCTCTCATTCTATCTCTCTCTAAAACACACACATACACACACACACATGTAAAATACATAAGTGATATATATATAATACATACGTGTGTGTGTGGGGGGGGGGTATTACAATGTGTTTGACTTGGTGGCAATTCAGAAAAATTCACCTGCAATGGTAAAGAAGCATGAACTCAAGACACTAGCATCTGTCATATCTGGTGGCTTATGGTGTTAATTTTAATGGTTATTGGCAGGGACAGGAGGCAAAGAATGAATTCTTGGAGAATGAATTCATAAAACCTATGTATCACAATGAACCCAAAGCTAGAAATTTAGTTTAAAATGATTCCAGGTTATCATTTACTCTAGGTTCTTTGAAGAAGCAAACACAAATCTCTAAGGCCACAGATAATTATAACAATGTTTCAAAAATATGAACTCAAAATCAAAACTCTAGACATAGGAGGACAAAGGAACAAAGAGCATGATTCATTAGAAAGAAGAGAGAAGCAGATATCCAATACTGAAGATATAATATTAGAAACATCAGATTCACAATATAAAGAAATTATTCTAATATTTTAAAAAAGACAAAAAGGAATTGCAGGAATATTAAAGCACAAGGGACTATCAAAGCTAACAAAACTAAAGTGAAAAAAAAAAGAATCAACAGCAAAAGAAAATAGTAATGTAATAATTGGGCTAAGCACCAGATTGAACACATTTGAAGAGACAACTTATGAACTGGAATATAGAGATGAATAAATTAGAATGCAACCAGGAGGTAGGAAAAGATGCAAAAAAAAAAAAAGAATCAAGGAAGAAAGTTTGAGACATTCCAATATATGAAATTCAAAATATTTTAATAGAGAAAATGGACAATGAGTATTATGTGAAGGGATGTGGCTTATAACTGAAAAGATACTAATTCTTAGATTCAGGAAGCTCAAAAGTGTCAGCCAGAATAAGTAACAAAAAATCCACATGTAGAAATACTATAGTACAACTGCAGAAAACCAGAGACAGAATTCTTAAGAGTAGCTGTGAAGTAAAAACAAAAAGAGAAAGAGTTTGATTGCTGTCAGATAATTTAACTTTCTTTATTGAACTTCAGATGCAGATTATGGTTATATTGCAATCTTATCATTTGTTCCCTCAAGGCTATTTTAAATTTTTTAAAAATAATTTCTTCATTGTTTTTGCCATTTTTTATTCTCATTCTCCCATCCCCTAAATATTCTAACATATCAAGTAAGCAATCATTACTTGCATGTATGTGTTCTTTTAAAATTTCTATAAAATAATAAGGCATTATGTTATCTCATTTTGCTTCTTACAGTCTTTATTCAGCTCTGTTGTTTGGATACATTCATTTTGTGCAGTGTACCTCTCTCATTTCTTTTGATTGCTGACTATAAATCTATGGTGTACATCTACAGTAATTTAACTATCTTGATAACCAGATTGTCTCTAATATTTTACCATTACCAAAAACAAAAACAACAAAAGTAGTTGAATATATATGTGCACCATTTACAATAGATAAAATTTGGAAGCAACTTATGTGTCCATCAACAGATGAATAGATTAAGAAAATGTGGTTATACACAATGGAGTACTATTCATTAAAAAGAATGGGTTCCTGTCTTTTGCAAGAACATGGATAAAACTGGAGATCATTATGCTAAGTAAAATAAACCCAGCACAGAAAGACAAACATCACATGTTATCACATATTTATGGGATGTAAAAGTCAAGACAATTGAACTCATGGATACCAAAAGTAGAAGGATACTTACCAGAGGCTGGGGAGGTTTGCAGGGGTTGAGGGTAGGTGAGATGGCTCATGGGTACAAAAAATATATATAGTTAGATATAATGAATGTGACCTACTTTTTGATAGCACAACTGAATGACTACAGTCAATAATAACTTAATGGTACATTTTAAAATAAAGGGTGTAATTGAATTGTTTGTGATTCAAATGATAAATGCTTGAGGGGATGGATATCCCATTCCCCGTGATGTGCTCATTTCACACTGCATGCTTGTATCAAAATATCTGTGTACTCCTTAAATATGTACACCTAATATGTACCCACAAAACTTAAAAAAATTTAAAATTAAAAAAGAAAAAATTTGATTTAAGAAATTATTTTATTAAAGAATAAGATAAATGCAGTAAAAATTTTGACTAAGAATGCATTAGATTTTTGCATTAATCTGGAAAGAACTGATACATTTATTACATTACAATTTCCTATCTAAGAATGGAGATAATTCCTCTCCTTACTTAGATGTCCTGTGTCTTTCACTGTAGCTTCAGAGCTTTCTTTATGGAAGTGTTACATATCCTAGAATAAGTTATCTAGATTTTGTGTTTTTTTTTCTCATGTGAAGTCTATCTTTAATTATGATTCCCAGGTTGTTTATATTAGTGTGAAAAACATATTAGTATTTTTATGTTGATTTTGTATCCAGCAAAGTTCTAAACTTCCCCGTTTTCTAGTAGTTTTTTGTTGTTATTGATCTGTTTGGTTTTTAGATAATCATATTACCTGACAAAAATGAGTTTAAAATTTTTATTTCCTTATAGCTTTGGGCAACACCAGTAGTCTTTACTCAAGAGTAATGCAAAAATGTGCATTGTGTAGTATTTCTGATTTTTAAAAGAAGCCATTGGAGGTTACTTCAGGTATTTGATATATAAACATATTTAAGAAAATCTGATTGTATTCAAAGACTGTTAAGAGTTTTTAATCATGAGTAAGCATTAAACTTTAAAAGTATTTTTCATCAACTGAAATTATTAAATGTTCTCTTTAAAGTTTATTCAAATGGCAAATTTTAATAATTTATTTCCCAAGGTAGAACCATCTTTGAATTCCTAAGATAAACTATATGATTGACAGTATATTTGGTAAGTTAATATTTCATGAGAAGTTTTGCATGTATGTGCATGAAAAAAATGGTCCACGAACTTTCTTTTCATATAGTTTGACTACAATATGGTTAATGAATTAAGATTAATAAATCATAAAATGACCCAGGAAATAATCTTTTTCTATTGCATTCAAAAACACATATAAAAGAAATTAGTTATTCCTTTAATTAATTTAAGGAAAACATCAGAAAAATCATTTGTCTTTCCTTCCCCACCTTTGAAGGGGACAATTATTTTTATGTACATAACAACATAGAAATGTTTTCAAGTTCTCTATCCCTCACTGCACCAATTTTAGTATTTTATATATTTTAATAATTTATCTAATAAGTAATCTTTAGTTCTTTTGTTAGTCTTGCCAATAATGTATCTATATTAATTTTTTAAGAAACTAGATTTTATTTAAATTTTCTGAGCTTTTATTATTGTCCTCTATTTCATTTAGTAGACAAATTATTTTGGATTTCTTACGTCTTTATACTTTAGGTTGAAATCTTAGGTTATTTGCTTTTAAGCTATCTTGTTTCTTAAAATACACATTTTAAGTAATATATTTTTCTAACTATTGCTTTAGCTCTTACACAAAAGTAGGCATTAAATATTTTCATTTTCATGTAATTCTAAATATTTCTAAAATCTGTTATTTCCTTTGTAATGATTTATAGTAAGATATTATTATGGTTTCTAAAAGTAAGAGATATCTTTATGCCATTGAAAATATTACTTTTTAGTTTATTAAACCTGTTTAATAAAGGCAGTTTGATGTGTTTTATTTGAAATTAATTGAAGTTTCATTTGTAATCTAATTTGTGTTTCTTTTAAAAACATTTTTGCTTATAAAATATGACTGGAAATAGATACATATGTACACATATGTACATATGTTGTGTATTAGTCATGGTATTATTCATATTTGTAATTTTTATATAATCTTAACATCTTAAAATAATTCATGTGATTCTCTCTGCAGTTTTACTTCTACTTTGCTCTAATTTAAGGCTGTATTAAACATATTTTTATCATCTTTTTTTCAGTAGAAAACAATTATATTTTCTTACTCTTTTCCCTTTACACAAATAGATTTACATATTAAATAACTGCCCACATTTTTGTTTGGTTTATAATTTCCTGGTGTAACTTTACCCATCCTCTTTTGACATTTCCTGACTTTTTTTTAATAGCAAGATGCTATTGGATCATTTTTGCTTCTTAAATACAAGCTCAGAGACCATATATTTTAACTGTTCACTTAAATATTTATATTAAGACAAGAATTAGTTTAAAAGTTACTTCTAACTTTACATTCTCAATTGTAAAAGAAGTATAAATACAATTATTAAATTGTATAAAAAGACTTCAACTGTTCCTCCACTTCATAGTCCCAAAATTTGGCTCAAGAAAACTGCCCAAGACTCCCATCTCTCCTCAGCATTCAAAACATTGTAGTTCTCCTCTAACTCTCTTTTTTTAGCTTCTAAGAGGTTCTTTATATTGTGTGGGGGTAGGGAAAAGTAATTGTTGTATATGACCACTTATTTTATCACAAAATCTTTCATGGCTTGCATTTGGCCTGTGGCTTTTAAATTTAAAAGCTAAGGATTTAACGTCTTTTTTGTCTGGCACCCTCCTGAGATAAGGGACATTTTAGATCAACAACCAAACGGAGATGCATTACTTGTTGGGAGAAAAGGAAGTACAGCAATTAATGCCTACCCATTTCATCCACTGCACCAAGACGTCTATATTCTAATTTAGTGTGACAGTGAATATAGTCTGGGTAGGGAGCCTGTAAAGTCCTTGAAATCAGAAACTTTTGCTTATATTTATTTATTGCTTCAGCACGCAGCTCAGTATTTGGCATATCAATACATACTGAATGAATTTCATAGTAATACAGTAAACTCACTCCATGAGGATTCTGTTGACATGGGAGCCTCTGCTTTGCTGCCTCCTTGGTTCTCTGGCCTATAGGGGACTGCCTACCATATTCCGCATGCACATGACCTCCTCCAAATTTCTCTCCTGCTCACCTAAGATACTAGCCTGCTATCTTTCAGAAAAGGGACAGCCAGAGGAGAGGAGCCACATACCAACCAAATTATATTCAAATTCATTTTAATTCAAAAATGTTACAGCAATTTTACCCTACTTTGTTATAGTTCACTTATAATAAAATTAATTGCAAGGAATGTCTCCCAAACCTAGGGTAGAATAGAAGATTTTTGTTTGACATAATGTTCATGACCTTCATCTAGGAAGCAAACTATGATTTGTTATATAACATTTGAGTAATTTTTTGAAAGACCTAAATGAGATTAAGAAATTCTGGGACACTAAGGTTACCCATCCAGCTGAGTGAAAATCCTAAATATATATATTTAAACATAATTTCAGGATTTTTATTTTTTATACTAAATAGGATAATTTTTATCCTAAATAAAATATATTTAAAATAAAATCATATATATATATGTATATATATATATGAAGGGATCTAACAATAATTATCTAATCATTTTCTTAGAAGATACCTTTGAATAATCTTTTTTTTTAAAGAACCCTTTTCCTTTATGAAACATTTACAGCGGGCACTCCTCAAAAAAAGTAGTCTTGGGAGCCTAGTTAACAGTGGAGAGGCAGTATTTCCCTTCCAACGGCAACTGCGGAAGCTAGTGGAAGTGATGAAAAAGGGCAGGGGAAGGGACCTCTACCACCTATTACCAGTTGGAGGAGGAGGTGAAGCAAAACTCCTTGAAGGAACTGTGGCTGGTGATCCATGGGTGACTCTATAATGTCACTCTCTTCATTGAGGAACACCCTGAAAGAGGATATGTTCTGCTGCAACAAGCTGGTGCAGATGCAAGTGAAAGTTTTTAAGATGCAGGCTACTCCTCTCATGCCAGAGAAATGCTAAAACAGTACTATATTGGTGATGTTCATCTGAGGGACCTCAAACCTGAAAATGATAGCAAGGATCCTTCACAAAATGATACACGGAAAAGTTGCTGGGCATAATGGATTTTCCCCATCATAGGCGCTATCCTCTTACGTTACCTGTGTCACTCCTGCACATCAGAAAGCAAATCCTGACAGACCTTGCTGAAGTCCAGAAGGCACACCTACTTTGGAGTGAAAACTATAGACTTGCTTTGGAGCTGCAGAGGTGCCCTCTCCTCGACTCCTGCAGGTTATATTCTTCCCCCTTGGAGACAAGAGAGTTAGCCAGACATTCATCTCAGATCTGGGATCACTGTCCTTCACCTCTCAGATTCTTGCTCCCAAAGCACCTGCTCACTCTTCTGTGTCAAACAACTGCTGGTGTTTCTTCTCTTCACTGGTTTCCATGAGTACCCTTTTAATTCAAAACTTTCTGTTCATAATTGCAGCTCATATGTTACGGTGACATTGCTCTTTGGTAGAAACGCCTGCTTTCAAATACTTTGAATGCATATTAGAACATTCTTAATAGGGAAGCAGTCTACTGTTGAACCTTTTCCTTTTCCATTTTTCTTTTAAGTAAAAATTTTAAAGAATTCTGATTTGGCATAGGTGTAGTGGCTCATGCCTGGTATCGCAGCCCTTTGGAAGGCAAGCTGCGAGGACTGCTTAAAGCCAGAAGTTTGAGACCATCCTGAGTAACACAGGGAGGCCCAATCTCTATATATTTTTTAATCTGATTTTTTTTTTTTTTACTTATCATAAGGAATAGTAAAGGCATGCACCTATCACTTAACACTGCCAGATGATTCTTGTTTCTTGCACATGTGTGCTAAAACTATAAAGAGCTGTGTGGTCATCTCCTCCCCCTAGAGCTATGGTGGAAGGTAGCACTTCACATCCCGAGTCAGGCCCCTTCCCAAGGGTGCTCGGCAAAAAGATTACATTTCCCTGTTATATTTCGGAGGTGGAAAGAAACAAGGAAAGGAAGGGATGAACTGGGGTGACAATCCTGGTGAATTCAGAGTAATTTTTCTTTAGAAAAATACTGAAAATCACTGCTTCAGGGTAGGAGTTTATAGAAAGCACCAGAGCTTTCATTTTGGTTTGGCACTAGTTTCTAGACATCTGTTTCCTTCTCTTTTAACTGTCTGTTATTGGTAAAATATAAATCTATGATTATGTCTGCAGAGCTTTACCAGGGATTTCCCCTGCTTTTCTGTTTACTGATCAGCAAATTTTTGTTTCTTCATTTTCCAAAAGTAAGAGACTCCAACTTGGCCTTCGGTTTGCCTACCAGTAAAGTAAATTCCACATAAATGGTATTTGAAAGTAAGAGTTCATGAGAAGAGACTGTCTTTCATTCCATCCTCTGTTTTACCTCCCTGGCTCCAATTTTTGGTTTTGTTCTGTTTTTCCATGAAAATAAAAAATAGTGGTAGATTTTTAAAAAAGGTTTGCATAAACATTATTTTGCACCTGGAAGAAATTGGAAATATGGCAGTTCCAAAGATAAACAAGCAATCATTGTATTCAAGAAGCTTATGAAGCAGATGACATCTTAACTGAATCTTTGGTTTCACTGCCTCAAGAACCCAGACTTAATGGAAGAAGTAGGGAAGTGTGCTTGAAAAACCAGCAGAACTTTACACTCTCAGGTCCACTGTCAGGAAGCTGAACATGTTATCCTTTTTGACCTCAATAGCAGGCTGCATTTAAACATTTCCCTCTGTTTCTTGTGTTGTTTGACCTATTCCTGGAGACCTCATTTCCAGCCACCCAGGAAAAGCCATCAAATTTATACATAATCCCAACAGAAGAATGAATTTAGTAACACCTTATGTGTTATTCTCAAAAGATGTATTCAAAAGAACTTGTAGCCTCTTGTTTTCTTTTCTTGTTCAGTCCAGAATGAAAGTACTAAATGCCAGTTAATTACTCTTCTGACTCAGAACCTAAAGAAGTTGTATGTATGTGTTTAGCTGAATATCAAAGCAAAAATAAAGTGGTGGGGGGGTTAAAAAGATTCAACTCAAGCTGCAGAAGGTACAAAGATGAACCTAGCTAAGACATGGCTAGTTTTCGCCCTAAACAGGGAAGAATTTTTAAGTGTATCTGCCATGGTATAACAGGTTAAATATATAACATTAACTATTTGCTTCCAACTTTAAAAAAATACAGATTTTTTTAAGCCCTAGATAAAATTCTTGGTTCTTCATGACTTTTATTCACAGCCTCCTGAAATTGCAGTATTTTTCCAGTGCTGAAGGAACTCATAATTTAAAATGGCTGGTCCTGTCAAATTCAACTTGACAGACTCACTGGGAAAATAAAGTCTATATTTCATATAATATTTATAATACACATATTTCAGGCATTACAATTATAAAACCTACACTATTTTATTTAATATAAAGCCAAATCTGAGCACAAACAGTCATCCAATATCCCATGTCATTAAACCCATGTGATGCTATATAAAATGCACTCAAGTGCTTCAAGTCTTTGTAGGAATTAATGAAAAGGGAAGGTCTCAGTGAGCTAAAGTAAATATGAACTGTAACTTAAATAGTTTGACTTGGTATATTTTACAGGTTATTTAAATTTCTTGAACCATTTCTCCAAAATAAATTGCTTTGTGCCCTTATAAGAGGAATCCCATGCAAAATATACATATGTATTAATAAGTCAATAGTCATCCTATCCTATTATTGTGGCATTTAAATTTGTATTCTGATTTTTTAATCTGCTGAAAATGTAAAATTAATATAATTCAAGATGATTCAAAGGAGTAAGTGAAGTGTGCTCTTACTGTTTTTTCAATTATTTTACAGTATGATCAGTATTTATTAAGTACACAGAGTAATGTACTAAAATAATACAAAATATATGTTTAGCTCTATTTAACTGAACAGTCATCATCAAATCAATTTAGATAAATCCAATTTTATATTCAATAAGGAACTGAAACAAAGATTAAGTCACAAATAAAATCAACTATTCTATAAATATTTTAACTATGAAGACTTGCTTTTGTCAAAAACATATTTAAATTAGAAACAGAAATGTTATTAACATAAATATATTTGTTCTTTTAAATTCAAAATAAGTCATTGGTGAAAGAAGAAATCATAATAGAAATTAGAAAACATTTGCTGCTGAACAATAAACATGAAGTATAAAAATAAAAATGTTATTGAATGCTTACATTAGAAAAGAATTAAAAATTAATAAGCCTAGCATCAAGATTTTAAGAAAATAAAAAATATCAAGAATTTAAAAAAATAAATAAATTGGCCAAAAGTTTTAACAAATAAAGGATCAGAAAGCAGTATCCTAAAAAAGAATGCAACAATAGGGAAGATTAAAAAGGAAACCAAGCAAAGAAAATGGTTCATTGGGATTTTTCTTCCAACCAAGGTACAGTAATAAACTCATGAAAGTGCAAAAAAGAAAGAGAAGGGAAGAAGGAAGGAGGGCAGGAAACAGGTCATATAAAACAAAATAAGGATTTGAAAGACACCAGACACACCTTGCTATCACCATTGCCACAGCTTATTGACTTGAGAATGTTTTCAGACTGCAGCACAGGGAAGGAAAGCCCAGGTAAGCCCAGCAGTTTGTCTGACTTGAGGAGATGGAGCTGAGATTTTAGGAAGAACAGGAAACTAGAGTTCACAGGATATAATACCATAGAGAAGAGATACACACAGAAAACTTTGGACACCTGCAGAGGAGCCCCTTCAAATATTCAGCACATCACTGATGAGCCTCTGTATGTGAGGAAACTACCTCAGCCAAGGAAGGAAACACTCACTCACAATGAAAGGTACTAGTGCCTGAGGCCCACTTAGGGCCAGGAATAGCACCTGTATGTACCAACCAGACTGGATGACTCAAGATTCATAGGGCAGAAGGCAGTGCATTCAGAAGGGTCTTGTTCCAGTAATGGGAAATAATTATCTCTAGAAAAGCCACTTCTCTAGTCTGTCCTAAAAAATATACACAAGATTATAAAGAATTCACTTTTCTTCCCCAAGGAATTTAACTTCATTCCTGAATAAAACTCAAGAAGATTTACAGGAATACAAAAATACCCAGCACCCAATAAGGTAAAATGCACTATGTCTTGTATCCAATCAAAGTTTACTTGGCATGTAAAGTGGCAGACAAGCATTATCTATAATAAGGAGAATAATCAATAAATCAAAACCAACCCACAATTAACAAAGATGTTAGAATTAGCAGAAAAGAGCATTTAAGAAGTTACTATAATGGTATTCCTTCCATTAAAAAACTTAGAAACATCAAAGTTATAAAGACCCAAATCAAACTTTTAAAAGTAAAAACTGCAGTGGCTATAAGATAAAATGAGTAGAATAAGTAATAGATTAGACGTTGCAAAAGCATAAGTTAGTAAAATTTAAGGCATAGTATAAGAACTATCCAATATGAAACACAGAGAGAAAAAAATGAATAAAATGAAGACTATCAATGAGTCGTGAGACAACTTCAAATAACCTGACAAACATATAGATGTAGTTCTCAAAGTAGAGGAGTGAGAGGGGAAAAAAAATTGAAGACATAGGGGCTAAAAAATTTCCAAATTGATAAGAACTATACATCCACAGATATAAGAAGCTCAACAAACTCCAAGTACAGGTTTTCCTGAAGACAATAAAACACATAATATCCAATTCCTGACACTAATAATAAAGAGAAAAAGCTCAAAATTAGCCACATTATTGTACATAGGAAAAAAAGTAAAGATAGTACCAGAATTGTCATCAAAAATAGTTCACGTGAGAATATAGTGGAAGACCATTTTAAGGTGCTCAAAGAAAAAAGAATAAATCCTGTCATCCTATAATTTTATAGTCAGTGAGCATATCTTTCAAAACTGAAGACAAAATAAAGACATTCTCAGACACAAAATACCCCAAAAGCTGAAAGATTTCTTAACCAGAAAATCAACACTACAAAAATTGTTAAAGGAGGGTCTTTAGGCAGAAGAAAAATGATACCAGATGGGAATGTGAAGCTACACAAGTTAATGAGAAGCACTAAGAAAGGTACTCATAAGGGTAAATATATAAGATTTTTAATTATTTAAATCCCTTTATTAACTATTTAAACAAAAATAATACCATAGGGTGAAATTTATAAGTTATGAAAAAGTAAAATGTATGCCAACAATAGCATGTCATGAGGAGAAGTACACCAATATAAGGTTCCTAAACTATATGTGAAGTGGTAGAATATCACATAAAAGTAGATTATAATAAGTTAAATATGCATACTATAAACTCCAAATCAACTGTCAAAACAACAAAACAGAGTTAATAAGCTAATGAAAGAAAAAAATACTAAAATAGATCCAGCTAATTAAACATAAGGGAGAAAAAAAAAGAAAAGGGAAAAAAGGAGACATAAGACAAATACAAAAAAAAATTGGAAAATAATTTAAGAGTAATCATACAATAACCTAAAACATAAATTCTGAAAAAAAGCCAATTAAAAAGAGAGAATTCTTAGACTCAATAGTTAGACCTTATTAGATGTTGACCACAGAAAATTCACTTCCCTTATAAACACAGTATACTAGTAGGTTAAAATAACAGAAATAGATATGCCATGTTAACACATACAAAAGTAAATCTGAAATGACTATATTAAATTATATTTCAAATCAATAAATATTTACAAAAATTATAAAGAAGATAATTTCATATTAATAAAAAAGCTAATTCATCATAAAGGACATAGCACTCCCACAGCTTTATACTCCTTGTATCAGGGCTTCAAAATACATGAAACAAAAAACAAAACCTGATAGACACAAGAAAAGAGAGCCAAAGCCACGATTATAGTCACTATTCAATACCCTGTCTCAATAAATAGTAGAACAAGTAGACAGAAAATTTATAGGGATATAGAAGATTTGAATAATCAACTTGACACTTATAGACTACTATGTCAAAAAAGCAGAATATTATTTTCTGAAAAAATACAAAATATTTACCAGGATAGACTACATTCTGGGTGATAAAACAGTCTTAAATAGTTCCAAAACAATACAGGTAATAAAATATGTTCTCTAACCATAATTAAATTAAAATTAGAAATAAGTAACAGGTATCTGGAAATTCTGAAAATATCCTAAAAAATTTAAAAAAAATTCTAAATAACAAATAAGTCAAAGAAGAAAAGGAAAATTAGGGAATATTTTAAACTGAAAATAAAAACAAAACATATCAGAATTTGCAAAATGCTACTGAAACCATACTTGAGGAGAAATTTATAGCACTAAATGCCAATGTTAGAAAAAACAAAAGGTCTCAAATTAATGATTACAGGCTATATTTTTAAAGTACAAACAGAAAACCTATTAAAACCAAAAGAGGTAAAAAACAAAATAAAATCCTTTAGGTCACAAATAAGTAAAACAGAAAACTGAAACATAATTTTTAAAAAAATTAGTTAAAACTAAAGTTCAATAATATATTAGTTTCAAATAGCTAGAAAAAGGATATTGAACATACCAAACAGGAAGAAATGATAAATATTAAGCTGATTGACATGCTAATTACCATGACCTGATCACTATACATTATACATAGAGAAGCATCAATTTGTTTCCATAAATAGGTACAATTATTATTTGTCAATATAAAAAGAGAAAAATTAAAAAATCAATGAAACCAAAAGTTTCTAATTTGACAACAGTCAAATTGATAAACCTCTAGACAGACCATTCAGGAAAGAAAGAAGACTTCAGTTACCAATATCTGGAATGCGAGTTGTGACATCACTACAGATTTTACAGATATTAAAATAAATATAAGAAAATATGCCTAAGATTATGCCAGTAAATTTGACAATGTATATGAAATGGTACATTGTATATGAAATGGTACAGCCCAGAATGCTGTCAACCCTTGAGGCTCTCAGCTTGGACAGCTGTTGGCACCCTGGAGAGTCCCACTCCGTTAGTTAATAGTATTGTACAAATATTATTATAGTTATAAAAGTACATCATGATTATGTAAGATGTTAATGTTCAGAAAGCTGGATAAAGGACATATGTAAGTCTGGACACAAAGTTTCGGATTAGTTTGTGAAGGTTTTATTTCATTACTTTTTTTAAAGATGAGCTAACAATAGCATTTTCTCTCCTGGAAGCAACAGGAGAAGGAAGTTTCAGTAGGGAGATGTGATGATTGCTTTGCTGTTATTTCTACTTTGCTAATATAGTGAAACTAATCATAAAATAAAACTATTACTGAGAATTTATTCTGTATTCAATTATGATCAGTTGTCAGTTAAAGTGGTATAGATGAACGTAAAGTTAACATTAATGAGAACACAAAAAAGAACAATCTCTTATCTGGTCCTCAATGTGGGTATTTTTGATTTTGGTACACAAGGATTACAAGTTTCCCAGAAATTATAACACATAATGCTGGAATTTTAGAGCTCCATTTCAAATACCTTCACCAAAAAGCTGAGTCCTAAAGTGGTGAAGGTTACAGCTTCAAGATGAGGAGAGGCTAAAAACCAGTTGTACAGTATGCTCTTTCATCTTCAGCACCTGGCAATCAGGCACTGATGAACACTTAGCTGCTGTCTCAGTTCATTTTCTGCTGCTATAACAGAATACCACAGATTGCTTAATTCATTTAAGGAGACAGAAAGAGAAAGAGAGAGGTTTGGTTTATGTCTGGGATGTCAAAGAGTACAGCACTGGTATCTATCAAGGGCCTTTGTGATGCTTTATAATATTGCAGAAGAGCAAGCAACCATGTGAGACAGAGAGAGAATGGCATCTTTATCTATTCTTTTATCAGGAGCCCACTTTCATCATCACTAAACCACTCCTGTAATAAGTAACCCACTCCAGTGATAGCAAGTCTGCTCTCAGGAAGCAATCACCTTTGAAAGGCCACACCTCCCAATATTGTTAATTCATAATTAGATTTAAACTTGAGAGGACATCCAAAACCTCAGCAACTGTCTTTCATGCTGACATTCTAGAACCCTGGAGAATACAGACTTGGAACCAGTGTTTAGGGGTCCACCAAAATGGGTACAGTGGGACAAGACATACTATCTTCACAGTTGCTTCTTTTGGTCTCTGGAAACAAAGTGACATGATATCTTTACTGCTGATTTGTTATTTGATGAGATGTTCTATTTAGTATTTATCTATAGTGTGCGTCAGTTGTTTTTCTCTGCTTAGCACACTTCATCTCTTTTTTTGCTTGTTTTATCAATTTGTAATTCACACATATAATTATATACAGTTATAGAGTGATTATTTGATACATGTATGCAGTGTGTAATGATCAAATCAGGGTAATTAGCATATCTATCACCTCAAATATTTATCATTTGTGTTGGGAACACTCAAAATGTGCTCTTCTAGCTATCTAAAAATATAAAATAAATTTTTGTTAATTGTAGTCATTCTGTAATGCTTTAGAACACTGGAATTATTCTCTCCTATCTAGCTGCAATTTGTGTTCATTAGCCAAACTTCGCTAACCTTTCCTCACACCTACTTTTTCCTACTTTTGCTACTATTCTACCCTTCACTTCCATGAAATAAAACTTTTTAGCTTCCACATATACAATAAAAATGTGGTATTTATCTTTGTGTGCCTGGCTTACTTCACTGAATATAATGACTTCCAGTTTCATCCATGTTGCAGGAAATGACAGGATTTCATTCTATTTCATGGCTGAACATTTCATTGTGGTGTATATATAATATTTTATTTATCCATCTATCTGTTGATGGACACTCAGGTTGATTCCACATCTTGGTATTGTGAACAGTATTGTACTAAACACTGGAGTGCAGATATTTCTTTGACAAATGTTTCCTTTGAAAATATACCCAATAGTGCAATTGTATCACATGGTAGTTCTATTTTTAGTTTCTTGAAGAATCTTCATACTCTTCAATAACAGCCATAGTAATTTACAATCCCACAGTGTACAAGATTTCTATTTTTCCCACAGTCCCATCAACGTTTGTTATTTTTTATTTTTTGGTAACAGCCATTTTACATCTGGTGAGATAGTCTCATTGAGGTTTCGATTTGCAATTCCCTAGTGATTAGGAATGCTGAACATGTTTTCCCTGTATTTGTTGGCCACAGTATGTCTTCTATTGAGAAATGTCTATTCACACCCCGTGCTCATTTAAAAAACACACTTCACGCTTTTTGATGGTGAGTGGTTTGAGTTCCTTCTTTATTTTGGATATTAATGCCTTGTCAAATGGACAGTGTAAAAGTATATTCTCCCATTTTGTGGGTTGTTTCCTCACTGTGTTGATTGTTTCCTTTGCTGTGAAGGAGCATTTTTGTTTGATATAATCCCATGTGTCCTTTTTTGAATTTGTTGCCTGTGCCTTTGAGGTCCTCTCCATAACATTCTTGGCCAGACCAATGTCCTGAAGCATTTACCTTATGTTTTCTTCAACTAATTTTATAGTTTGAGGTCTTAGATTTAAGTTTTTAGTTTATTTTGAGGTGTCTTTTATATAGAGTAAGAGATATGGGTATGTTTTATTTTTCTGCGTATGGACATCCAGTTTCTCCAGCTTCATTTGTTGAAGAGGTAAATGGACATATATTAGTTCATTTACAAACTGCTGTAAAGAAATGCATGAGACTGGGTACTTTATAAAGGAAAGAGGTTTGATTGACTCACAGTTCCACATGGCTGAGGAGGCCTCAGGAAAGTTACAGTCATAGCAGAAGGTGAAGGAGGAGCCAGTACCTTCTTTGCAAGGCGGAAAGAGGTGGGTGGAAACTGCCACTTTTAAAACCATCAGATCTCATGAGAACTGCTTCACCATCACAAGAACAGCATTAGTAAACCACTCTCATAGTCCAATCACCTCCCACTAGGTGCTTCCCTCGACATGTGGTGATTACAATTCCGGATAAGATTTGGGTGGGGACACAGAGCCAAAGCATTTTGTTATGCTCCTGGCCCCTCTTTTCACATTTCAAAACCAATCATGCCTTCTCCAACAGTCCCCCAAAGTCTTAACTCATTCTAGCATTAACGCAAAGTCCAAATCTGAAGTCTCATCTGACGCAAGTTCCTTCCAACTATGAGCTTCTAAAATCAAAAACAAGTTACTTCCTTCCAAAATATAATGGGTATATAGACATTGGGTAAATGTTACAAATGGGAGAAATTAGCCAAAACAAACAGACTACAGGCCCTATGCAAGTCCAAAACCTGGTCAGGCAGTCATTAAATCTTAAAGTTCCAAAATCTCCTTTGACTCCATGTCTTATGTCCAGAGCATGCCAATGCAAGGGGTGGCCTTCCATGACCTTGGCAGCTCTGTCCTTGTCCTCTGCAGGGTATAGACTCCATGGCTGATTTCATGAGCTGCTGTCGAGCACCTCAGGTTTTTGCAAGCACATGGTGCAAGCTGTCAGTGGATCTACCATTCTAGAGGCTCAAGGATGGTGACCCTTTTCTCATAGCTCCACTGGGCAGTGCCCCAGTGGGGACTCTGTGTGGGTGCTCCAACCCACATTTTCCCTCTGCTATTGCTCTAGTAGAGTTTCTCCATGAGGACTCCACCCCTGCAGAACATACTTCTGCATGGACATCCAGGCATTCCATACTTCCTCTGATATCTAGGTAGAGGTTCCAAAACCTAAACTCTTATCTTCTGTGGACCCACAGGCCCAACACTACATGGGGACACCAAAGTTTGGAGCTTTCACCCTCTGAAGCAACAATCTGAATTGTACCTTAGCCCCTTTTAGCCATAGCTGGAGCTGGAGCAGCTGAAACACAGGGAAGCAAGTCCCAAAGCTGCCCAGAGCAGCAAGGCTTTGGGCCCAGCCCATGAAACCATTTTTTCCTCCTAGGCCTCCAGGTCTGTAATGGGAGGGCCTGCCATTAAAGTCTCTGACATACCCTGGAGATATATTCCCTACTGTCTTGCCTAACTACATTCAGCTCCTCAATACATATACAAATTTCTGTAGGAGGCTTGAATTCCTCCCCAGAAAATGCTTTTCTACCACACAGTCAGGCTGCAAATCTTTCAAACTTTTATACTCTGCTTCCCTTTTAAATATCAGTTCTAATTTTAGACCATCTTTTTTCAAGCAAATGAGCTTAGGCTTTTAGGAACAACCAGGTCACCTGTTGAATGCTTTGCTGCTTGGACATTTCTTCCACCAGATGCCCTAAATCATCTCTCTCAAGTTCAGTGTTTTATAGATCTCTAGGGCAGAGGCAAAATGCCACCAGTTTCTTTGCTAAAGCATAGCAAGAGTGACCTTTACTCTAGTTCCCAATAAGTTCCTCATCTCTATCTGAGACAATCTCAGCCTGGACTTCATTGTCCATATCACTAGCAGCATTTTGGTCAAAACCATTCAACAAGTCTCTAGAAAGTTCCAAACTTTCCTACATCTTTCTGTCTTTTTCTGAGCTCTCCAAGCTGTTTCAACCTCTACCTGTTACTCAGTTCCACATTTTCAGGTTATCTTTGTAGCAGTACCACACTCTGCTGGTACCAATTCTCTGTATTAGTCAATTCTCACACTGCTATAAAGTTACTACCTGAGACCATGTAACTTATTTTTTTAAAAAAAGCAAAAAAACAAAAACAAAAAACAAAAAACAAGGTTTAATTGACTCACAGTTCTGCTTGGCTGGAAAGGCCTCAGGAAAAAGGGCAGAAGGCAAAGGAAGAGCAAGTACCTTCTTCACAAGGCAGAGGTGGGGAGTGGCGGGGTGGAAACTACCACTTTTAAACCATCAGATCTCATGAGAACTCCCTAACTATCGAAAGAACAGCATAGGGAAACCTGACTCCATGATCCAATCACCTCCCACCAGGTCCCTCACTTGACATGTGAGGATTACAATTTGAGATGAAATGAGATTTGGGTGGCTACACAGAGCCAAACCATATCATATATTTTGGGGACATTTGTTGAAAATCTGCAAAATCATTTGGTATATGATAATTTATTTCTGAGTTCTTTATTCTGTTCCACTCATCTATGTCTCTGTTTCTATGCCAGCACTATGCTGTTTTGGTTACCATAGCTCTGTAGTATGTTTTAAAGTATGGTAATGTGATGCCTCTAGTTTTGTCCTTTTTGCTCAGAATTTCTATGTCTTTAACTATTCAAGATCCTTCATGGTGCAATACAAATTTTCTAACTGTTGTTTCTATTTCTGGGAAGAGAGTCACTGATATTTTGGGAGCAATTACATTCAATTTGTAGATCACTTTTGGTAGTATGTTTATTTTCACAATTTATTTTTTTTTTGAGACTTAGTCTTGCTCTGTCCCCTACCTGGAGTGCAGTGGCATGATCTCAGCTCACTGCAACCTCTGACTCCCCAATTCAACCAATTCTGCCTCAGCCTCCCAGGTAGCTAGAATTACAGGTACATGCCACCATGCCATGTGTTTTGGGATAAACATTTTTGAATTTAATCCATTTGAAAACCTTCTAGCTTTCTTGATTTCTCCTCAGACTTGTGAAGTTTGCAGCTATTATTTCATTAGTTTTTTAATACTTTTTTTCTCTTACTGTCCTTCAAAAAAATCCTGTAATACCAATACTATTTCACTTAATAGTGACCCATAAACTTTGTAGGCTTACTTCACTTTATTTTTTTTTCTCCGACTGGGTAAATTCAAATGACCTATTTTCAAATTCAGAAATACTTTCTTCTGCTTGATCCATCCTGCTGTTGAAGCTCTCTATTTTACTTTTATTTTATTCATTGAATTCTTCAGCTGTAGGATTTCTATTTGTTTCTTTGTTATAATTTCTGTCTTTGAGTTTATTCCTATTGTGAACTGTTTTCTTGATATTATTGAATTGCCTGTCTGTATTTTATCTTGTTGAATTTCCTTAAGATTATTTTGAAATTATTTTCTGGCACTTTGTTATTTTTTTCACCAGGGTCTGTTACTAGAGGGTTATTATATTCCTTTTGTGGTATCATATTTTCTTGCTTATCCGTGTTTCTCATGTCCCTGCTGTGATGTCTGCGCATCTTGTGGAACAATTGCCTCTTTTAAACTTTCCAGCGTGAATATCACAGACAAAGACTTTCACCTGCAGTTGAGTCTTTGCTGTTGGGCAGAGTGCACTGACTCTGTTTTTCAGTAGATACAGTGATACAGTCTACATGCAGCTTCTTTAGCTACATTTAACATCAGCAGTAACTGTTGGTACCTCAGTGGTCTGGGGTTTAGAAGTTTGTGGCAGCAGCAGTGGTGGCACAAGTTGTTAATTTTCTGTGTCAACTTCAGAAGTGGCTTTGAGGTTCTATTCTTGTGGGAACATAACGGGGAGATTTAGCTGAGTGCATCCCTCCTGGTGTCAGGTCTGACATGGCCTAAAGACAACTTCAGCCATGCTAGGTTCCAGGTTCAGGTGTCTGAAGTGGCTATGGGGCTGGCGTCCTTATCTCAGGCTCTCACAAACCTATTGTGGCACCTGTGTGTTGGGGGCACAGTTTTGCTCTCTATGGCAGGATTGCATAGAGGGTTCTCACAGAGTCAGAATCTGTGACTGAAGCACTCCCTAGCAGCTTGTGCCTGGAGGGCTTGTAGCTGTTGCTCTACCCCTAGTCTAGGGGAAAGGCACAGCACTGACCAGGCTCTGAGGAAGAAGATGTGCTCTGGGACTGTGAGCCTGGTGGGCAGGTTAAGGCTGTAAATTTGGGAACTGCCAATAGGGTTCAGTAGCAACTTCGTTCCCAGGGCATGAGCCATCATGTATTACTGACTCTAGTCCCTGGGATGGTGGGGCTCAGCAGTATTCCAGACTCAGTGAGGCCAGGTGCTGTGGCAGAAAGTACCCCAGAATGGTAAACCACAGCTATCATTCGGGTAACATAGGGAACACCATAGCAATGACTCCACTCCCCCAAGAGATTGGTATCTTCCCAGCTCCAGGGAAGCAGCTACTAGAGTTATCTGGCCTGTAGGGTGAGGTGTCTCAGTTTAGCCACTGCTCTGTCTCCCTAGAATACAGAGTAATATATCATCTCAACCCTGGGATGCACAGCTGCTCAGCTCAGCCAGGGCACCAATTCCCCAGGAGGCATTGTGACACTTCGGCTCAGGCCTGAGGAAGGCATGACTATTCTGGGTGGTCCTTTCCTGATTCCCTGGGATGGAGGACACTACTTTGTCTTAGGCACCAGGAAGGCATCACTGCTCTGAGCTACCAAGTTACTATTTGTCCAGGAGGCAGGGTGACAACTGAGTTCTAGCCTGAGGAGAAAGAGGGATAGGTAAAGCAGCTTCACCTCCTCTTGGCCCCATAGGGAAAGGTGTAATAACTGCCCACAGCTGGGCTTGGGATGATTCCATGGTGACTTACCTTCAGGGATGAACTGGAGTCATGGCTACTCACCCCCAGAGCAAGACACCCTCCAGCCATAGCTACTGTTCTGAGATGGTGTAGTGCCATAGTTGTGCAGGCTACAGAGGGTGGGACACAGTGTCAGCTCCTTTTCTAGGGGAAACACAGCTGTGTGGACTCCAGGCAGCTCCTTCATCTGAGCTCAGTGTCTGTGAGGACTGTAGCGCACCCCACTGATGGTGTACAAGGTGCTCAAGGGGGCTACTGGGATCTCCTTCCTTACCTCTTCTCCAGAAGGATAAGCTCCTCCTGGGTTCTAGTTGCTCCCAGTTGGGGATGGGGTGAAGAAGGTCCGTGTTTCTTTATATTCTCTATGTGGCCACCCTCAGCTTCTGTGCTTCCCAGGGTTTCTGCCACTTCTCTAATGCACTCTAGTGTTCTCTCTCAGTTACTTCCACCAAAATGTATTTGTTTATTTTATGTCTGGCTATCTGTGAGGGGGACAAGTGCTAGGGGCTTCTACTCAGCCATCTTCACACTTCATCTCTTTGGTAATAACGATTCTCCTTTCTCTCCTTTAGGAGATTGTGTTTCATTCACTCTGAGTTTCTAACAGGGCTACTGGTCACAGTACCCTATCCCTCCTTGTCTGGCTTTTATTAGGCCAGAAAAAGCAAGCACTCTACCTCCCTTGAGAGCTACATTTCATGACAGACAAGAATTCTTCCCAGGACTTTTCTGGACTAGAGCTGAAAGGACGGCTCCCTTTTTCCCTGCATCACGCCTGCTACGTACATGGTGTCATTCCTGCTGGTGGCTGTGTCTCCCAGCATGTGGAGCAGTCCAAGAGAAGGAAGCCAAGATGAGAGGCAGAGAGAAGGCAGACAGGGAGAAGCATGGTGACTGTCACAGCTTGGGTTCCCCCAGGGGCAGACCCCAAGACAGGCATGCCAGAGTAACTAGTTAATCTAGAAAGAAATCCCAGGAGGAGAATGTGGCAGCGAGACATGGAAGAAAAAAAAATACCAATAAAGCATGAGTTACAATCCAGTTACCACTGTGAATAATGCACAACTCAGAATGCTTTTTTTACAATTTACAGTGGCAAAATGCATGACTTTTGGACTGACCTGCATGTGCTGGCATTTGGAGAGCAGCATCTCCATGGCTGTGAGGGAAACCAAGTCTTAAACTTCTAAAAGAATCAGAACAAGAGGGCTCAACTACTGGAGTCTAACATCCAATGGCCACAGACGAGCAAGCAGAGACCATCTATCAATGCAACAGAGAATTTGTGTCCTCGCCCCAAGAACATGACTCACTGAGCTTATGAGTCCTCATACTTCCCTTGGCCACCACAGGATGGGCAGGACCCCATTTCTCCTCACAAACTGCTTATATTCTTTATCCGGTGGACTTGTATTAATTCTTTCTCACTCACAAGCTCTCTCAGTCTCCCTTTCTCTCATTCTAATAGGTCTCAGTCATTGGGGATTATGGTGTATCTAGCACTGTTTTAAGGGCTTAATATGGATGATTTTAGTTATGTAGTCTTCCATACAGATTAGTTAGTAAGCATTCCAAGCTTATCATTCAGGTACTACTGATACTGTCCTCTTACGAAAAAGGAAATTCTTACACAAGAGTATGCTATAGCATTCAGTATATGCTTAGTTACTGGTTAGTACTCAATTTTGAAAGTATTTTCTTATGTATCAACAGCACTCCTTATCAACTTTTTCTCCACAATTACTCTGCTTTTACTTTTTTTTTAATATACTTTTTCCTTTTCTCCCAAAGGACTCCTGTGCTGCCTCTTTTTCTGCCTTTGACATGTCCCATTTTACATGAAGTACATTGAAAAGAGCACTTGTTTTAGATTCTGAAGAGACTCAGGTTTGAAACAGATCTATTTTGTCAAGAGCCATTTAAACTAAGGCAAGTGGCTTAAACGTGAGCCTTTGTTCCATCTCTAAGTTGCAGCTGATGCTCTGCAGAATCCACCTCAAACATCAAATAAAATCACAAATGTGGAACTTCTCTGTGAACTGGCAATTTCTATGTGGAATAGTTATTTTGGAAGTGGAGGAATGGCATATGTGGAGGTACAGGTGGGGTGGAAGTAGCGATACAAGGTGGCACTTGGATGGTCCCGTTTCATGCTTTGGACAGTTCCCAAAACAACTTGTGGAGTAAGATACAGAGTCTGCAAGCCAAAAAGGGATTTACAATTGCTGAGGTTTGAAAGGGATCCGCTAAAGTGTTTTTAGAAAACTGTTGACTAAGTAGTTTATCAATCCTCGTGTTCAACCTGCGCACGTTTCACGCTCTACAGCATCTAGGAAAATGCTTTAGTTAATTACTCACTAATTATAACATCATTGAATGGCTACACTGAGGCAACCATATAATTATGGAGCAAAAAGCTCTGAGCAATTACAAGGCTGAGCATATTGGTTGATTACAAGAAACCCCCAGCTCATTGTTGATATTTGTCACCTGCTTAATGTTTCTAATTTCTGGATGCATGTGATAAACCATGTGCAACACAGGAAGCAGGGTCTTTGCAGAGAAAGCCCAATTTAAGAAAGAGGTAAGAACACATATTCAATTTACTCCTGAATTGGATGATGTATTCACTTTTATTTGTCTAGCCAACACATGGTTTCATGTAACTCCTCTAGTGGTCCTTGCCTTCCAGCATCTCCAAGAGGTCAGACAATCATTATGCGCACTACATACCTGGGTTAGCACTGATAGAGATGGGTATGGAATGTTATGAAAGCCTAGTAAAATCAATGACTGAGCCAAACACTGGAGAAAATCCCAGAAAGTCTCTGCAGAGGAAATGTTATTGAGGTCTAGTTCTGAATGATTAAAATATTGCCAACCATACAATGGAGAATGAGACTCTCTGAGAACAAAAGATTTTCATAAAGGATGTTAGTAAATCAGCAAAAAACACATGGAGAAAAATTATCTTTTGTTGCATCCCTTAAAAGTAATACTTTAACTTCAATTAAGCAGAAGCAACAACAGTTATAAATGGAAGATATTTCATATGAGAAAACCACTATGAAAACCTCTTTTAAAATGGGTTGATTCTCTATAGTACACCCAGTCCTTGTGTTTCTAAAAGAATTGTACCTAAGACCTTCTCTTGGCAAATTCTATAATTTTCTTTCTTGCAAGCAGAAAGTAGACTTGAATGAATCTGGAAAAATGTATAAAAGGTAATGAGGTAATTATAGAAAAGTTACTTCACGTTCTCACATTGCCTTTAGGACAGGATTCTTAGTCCTCTATACTTCCACTTCAGTCTAAAGCTTCTGAAAGTGCCTCAGGTATTTCGCCCTAATCATTTTCTGAGAGAGAAGTTGTAAATATTTCAAAACATTGGATTGACATTTTCAGTATATGGCATATGGATTTCTCTGTTGTTTTTAAATCCTGTAGGCCAAAATCAAACATTCTGTTACTATGTAATTAATATTTACCTTTAATACCTGAGTGGCTTGATCATTTCACTGAGAAAACGGAAAACTAGTAATTGAGTTTATTACATAAGCACAGAGCTGTGTAAGCAGATTTTTTGCATAGAATTGTTTCTCCTCTCAGCAAAATATATTGAACATGTGGCAAAGAAAGTGGTAATTTATTTTGAGACACTGTGACAACAGTTATGCACTATGCTTTGCACACAGTGACATTTAATAAGTGTGTGTTGACTGATTTTGAAATTTGAGATATTACCTTGACAGAATTTTGTCTATGCTTGTAAGGGATTAGATTGGGGATGAGAAAGGCAAAATACTATCTGAGAACTCTGCACAAAGTCAAAGAAGGGCTTTTTTTTTTTTAAAGAGCATTCATTTTATCATAGCTTTTCTCTGCACGGCATTGAAGAGTCAGCACTCTCTCCTAAACTCTTGCCCAATTCAGTTGCCCAAGTGACTAATGAAGAGTCAGTGCTCTTAGAAGAGGAAATAGAAGTATTCAGTTGAAACTTCCAAATAATTTGCTACTTAGATACTGTGAAGAAGTAAAGTTTCATTAACTATTATTCTATTGTGTTAGAAAAATATCTTGTGGATGTTTATAAAGAAATGTCAATTTCATACAAATTAGAAGTTAGGATCAAGAGTCTATCATTGTTTCATCACAATCTAGACCTCATTAGCACCATCTAGTTAACATTGTGTCTAGTACACTGTACTGAAGACTTTAGGTAAAAAATTTCTTCAACACATTCTTTTTTTATTTCAACTCTGCACATTTAGTGTCCCAATTTTACCAACTTAAATTATCATTATACTTTTACTATAAATATAATAATATCATAATACTTATAATGTGTACAAGTATATTATTTAAAAATTGGTAAGTAATGTCCTGCCTATTATATCATTTTAAAAATTAGTAAGCAATGTCCTGCCTATGGTATAATTACCAAATAGCACAGAATAACACGTTCCATGCTCATGCTAAAAACTGAATGTTTACTGTGTTTAGTCAAGATAACCACTAAGAGATTCAGTTTCCCATTTACAAAATGAGAATGGAGATGTGTATCCAGACTTGTGGTAACATGCAAAGGACATAATGGCTCTGAAGCAACTTTTTGGATTATAAAGCTGCCCACACAGTCAAGGAATTGTCCTCATTATGAAAGAGCTTCAGTGAGTACAGAAGAGATATGTGCCACTACTTCATATTTGAGCCCTGCAAAACAGCTAAAACAATGGCCAAATTTTACCACAGAGATACTTAAGTCAAAATGATAGACCATTTGTCACTTTCCTCAGTGTGGTGCAAACTCCAGGCCAGCCCACTTGGCCATGTGGAGTCTCCAGCTAAAGCTACGACATCTTTTTTCCAAAGAGTATTGCACTAGAACATTATGTGATTTAATCACTGAGTCCTTTGGGCACAAAATCATGGAGTACATGAATCTCTTTCCAAGCAAAACTGCCTGGAAAAGAAAGGTACTAGGTAGATATAATGATAAATTGATAACATATATTCTAGCTTCTGCGTAAGTATGAAGAGTGAGTGTTCAGTATCTATGACCCAGCACTGGAATTCTCATTTTTTTAAAACCTGCATATTATAAAATATTGTCACATTCTTATGTTATTATGCTTCTAGTGAATAGAATAGCCTAGGGAATAGAAAATTTGAAGAAATGTGAAAAGAAAAATATTATTTTCTGTGTTCAAGAAGGAAATTCTTTTGGATCAGGAGGTACCGCTGGTCCTAATGGTTTAATTTTAAAGAAGCTTCTATGAATATCTGCAGGATTTCTAGAATATAAATTGAGACAAGGATAGATCTAAAGGATCATCCCACATATGTATTTGTGTCATTATCATATGACAGTCTATTGCCTGAAACTTGATTTATAATTGAACAAATAAAACTCGGTTTATTATTGAACCTACTGTTATGTCAAGGTGATTCATTCTGAAATATTCTGAAAGATATTTTCGGGGATATTTGTTTTTCCTTAACTCCTTGAACTCATATCCTCTCAAGAGGAATCGCAAAAGACATTGGGATTTTTAAAATTCTGTGTTTAGAGAATTACTATAATGCAAAATGAATATCGATTAAAAATAGATGACCTTTTCGCATTTTAGAAAAGGAAAGTATGAAAAGATTAGCAAGCTGGCTGTGGGAAGAAATTGGTATCAAAAAAATAGGGCACTGGCTTTGCTTAATGCAGGGGGCTCTTTTGGTTCTGCTGAAGGAAGCCGTATCTGATGACTGATGTCGCAGCATCTTAACAAAGAGAACATGCAGTCCACTTTCCTTAAAATATTCAAGAATATACTATTCTTGAAATGTTCTTCTTGAATATTTCTAGAAAAGGTATAATATACTATTTATAGCCTTTCCTTTATAGCCTTTCCTTGTGAGCTTTGGAGGGTTGGATCTGAAGTTCCTGGGTGACTCCTACTTTGTATGAGGTGTTTTGACAAGAGGACTATTTAAGTCATAACAGATGACTCCAACCACCCTGGCCTTTGCTTTCAAAACCAAATTTAAGTTGTCAGTTGGTTTGCATGCAAAAATATACAGGCTTACATTCAGCCACAGGGAATAATATAATACCAAGTCCAAAACATAAGAACTGAGGCTAGAAGAACTATGAGATTTAGATATGCACACATATCCTCTCATTAGAATGCCAGAAATTGTGACGGAGTTTTCAGTGTTAATGTGGCATTTGCGAAAAATGTAACATCATGTTAAAAAGTAATTCTCCAGGGACTTTCTTTTTAAAAACTGTGGCTCAAATTATTGGCCAACTTGACTGGTAAATGTCTATACTGCCATGTGATATCTTTTACTCTGTATATGCATAGGTTTAAAATACATATTCCTGTTTATCTAAATTGTTTTCTACTCCTTTGGAAACTGAGAGCATATGAGCCCAAGATGGCACACAAAGCAGTCTTCATGTGGATCAGATGTATATGTCCTGGCTGTGCTGCAAACCAGGTCTGTGAGTAATAACTGTTCCTTTCTCTACTCCCTGTTTGGTAATGTGTGGCTAGTATGTCCTTCATTAATGTTTTCAGGCAGCCATGAGCATTTAATCACACTACTTCCTTTTCCCAAGTAGGCATCAACACCATCAGCCCTTGCCTATGTTTCCTCAAACCTATAGCAGGTACACTTGCCTGCATCAATTTATTCAACACACAAGGATTTACAGCTGTGATTTGTGGCTTGTTGGCAATAACAGGATGAATAAACCATGGCCATGACCCACATGGGCTTGAGTTTAAAAGATGAATGGGCAAAGTGGCCAATGAACATATTATACAAAACAGGTTGGTTCACTTTTTTTATGAGAGATTAAGAACAGTGTGTTCCTTCAGAAAAGAAAGGAAGTAGTAGGGTGAGGTAGATGGGAGGGTAAGGTAAAGAACACTTAGGGGCCGGGCGCGGTGGCTCATACCTGTAATCCCAGCACCTTGGCAGGGTGAGGCAGGTGCATCACCCAAGGTCGAGAGTTTGAGACTAGCCTGATCTACATGGAGAAACTCCATCTCTCCTAAAAATACAAAAACTAGCTGGGCATGGTGGCGCATGCTTGTAATCCCAGCTACTCGGGAGGCTGCAGCAGAAGAATCACTTGAACCCAGCTGAGGTAAGCCCAGATTGTGCCATTGCACTACAGCCTGGGCAACAAGAGTAAAATTCCGTCACTAAAAAAAAAAAAAAAGAGTAACATGGTTTTTGAAGTGGCTCATAAAAGAATAATAATCATGTGGGAATTATTGCCACTATACAGTTAAAGTTGTAGGAAATAATTTTTCTCTATATGCTTCTTTGATTTTTTAGAGTAACCAACCATTCTGGGTTTACCCAGGACTGCAGATGTTCTCAGGATTCAGGACTTTCAATGTTAAAAGTGGCAAGGTCCTGAACAAAATTCTCACCCTGTATTTTCTATATTTTTGCCAATGCACCTGTTTATCTATGGGTGATCTGTTGACTTCATCATCTGAATGTTTCAAAAAAGTGTCTCCTGTTTTATCACGTTCACATGTCTGCTCCACCTTCATAATTTCTTGCCTGGATTATTTCAGCAGCCTTCTATTTACCTTCCTCCCAAGCTGACAGAGTGATCTTTCTAGAATGCAAGTCTGGTCACGTCAGTCCCCTACTGAGACTTCCTCTATCAATCCTTATCACCTTCAGGATAAAATCCAACTTCTTTAGTCCCTTAATTTTCAAGCTTTTGTCTATATGATAATCATGTAAAATGAAGAGCTCTTTGAAAACCCAAATGCCCATCATGTATGCATTTATTAATCCAACAAATATGTGCTGAGTGTGTATTATATGTCAAATACTGTTTTAGGAACCAGAGCTACAATGATGAATAAGTCAGGCAATACCCCTATCTTCTAATAAGGCGGGAAAAGACAATAAAAAACATGGATTGAATGCAGTAACAGGTAGTGAGAGACTGTTAGGCTTAAAAAATGGCAAGTAAGAGAATAAAAGATGGGTACAATTTTGGGTAGTAGAGGCAGGTAAGACCTTTCTGAGTGGCACTTGAGCATTAAACAGGTCTGGAGAATATGTGGGGTAATAATGTTCTAAGAAAGGAGAGCAACAAATATAAAAGTTGAGAGGTGTTTGGTGCCCTCAAGAGAGAAGAAGTTTCATGTGTGGCTAGAGAGGAGTGAGCCTGGGAAGGTTGATAAGAAGTGAGGGCAGAGAGCAATGCAGGAGCCAGAGCATCCAGAGTAAGCCATTTTAAGAGCTTTTGATTTGATTCCAGTGTCGTGGTCAGCCACTAAGGGTTTAGAGCAAAGGAAGAACATGATTTGCATTTTAAGAAGACTTCTCTGGCAGCTATGTGCAAAAAGACCACAGATAGAAGAGAATCAGAGAAACCATTTACAGTGTTGTGGCAGCAGGGAAATGATGGTGGCTAGGAATATGGTGGGATCAGAGGTTTCAGAAACTGGCAGTGCTTTAGGTTTCACTCAGCATTTCCCTCCAGCGGCCATACCTCATTACTTGTGTGCTGTGCTCACGCCTCTGTGTGTTTCTTTGCTCTGCCATCAACTCCTTTCTCCTATCCACATGCCTTGCCTTGTCCTAAATAGCTCACTTCGGTGGGGGGAGGGGGGGAGTGGAGGTGGGTGGGAAGCCTAGTAGAAGAATGATCTTTTCAGGAAGTCATCCACAGGTCTAGGTTTGGGTTTGGTGATCTGCCTGCCTTCACTGAACTGCACCTGTACTTAATTTACACACTGGATTATAATTATCTGCTGGCATGTCTATTCTCTCTACATGCATGCTTCTTCTCAATCTCTCCCTTTCTCACATACGCCAGATGTGATCTCTTTGAGGAAAGTGGCACATAGTAAACACAAAACACATTTTATATTGAGTAAATGAAAGAAGGAGCTTGTACATTAAAATGAAAAGATTGGAAACTGAGAGCTACTTGGAGCCATACCTGGAAAGACATTATGAAAACAGTGATATTTGGTGGACAGGCCCACTCATTAATCCCTGATATGTGTTAGGACATACTATATGCAGATATTTTACTAGGTGTTGGAGATACAATAAGACAATCACCATGACTGCTAGTCCAGTCATTTACACATCTCAAGTGTGACTGCAAGAGTGCATTATCAAAAACACCTAAAACAGGCAAACAAGATGCACAGAGCCTCTCATATTGTGAAATAATCCCAGATGATACTTTACAGATAACTCTCACTCCTGTAGTTGTGCTTCAATTATACGGAGTAAATTTTTTAAGCACATAACAAATATTCTCTATTCTAAAAGCTGCAGACGGAATTGATTTTGACAGAACTATGAAATGCATAATTATGAGTGACATGAAACCAAACCCAGTCCAGGTCAGGGACAAGCTATAAAATCAACTGCAGGCCTGTAACAGAATCAGCAATGTGCCCAGTATAATTTTGTGTAATGGACCAGCTATAGAAAACAGTTTTTCTTTGTGAACAGACATAGCAAAGACCTAAAAGCAACTTAGAGGCCAGGTGGCTTGTGGCAAATACTGTTCCTTTTAAAAAACTGTATAAGACTGATGAAAAAACCATTCAGTGAGCCCTGGATAAGTCAAGCTCCTGAGTGCATGATGAACAAGCCAGGGAGACTTGACCTTTCTGTTCTCACCACGACCAGGCTTTGCACAGAACTGTGGCCTTCCGCTACCCACGTTGTCAAACAGCTTGCAGCTGGAGTAGATAGCTTAATTACTGACATCCACAAATGCCATGGCCAGCAATTCTCCTGGGGATTTCTGAAACTACTCAGCCACAGATGGAAGAAAGGAATCTGCTGCAGGATAAAGAACTACTTGGGTTAAAAAGCATCAAGGCAATAGTGCATGCTGTGAAAACCGTAACAGCATACTGCTCCTGTCTGTGGCTGCTAAGATGATAATTAATAGGGAGCCAGAAGGTGATTGCAGTCTCTAAGAATTGATTATTGAAGGACTAGAAATTCCGGGCAGAGCATGGTTCAAAGCCTAGACTTCAGAGTCAGACAAACCAAGGTTCTAATCACAGAGCTTTGTGGTTTTTATTAACAGATTGTGGAATCTTAACATCTTTGTCTTTTCTGTCTTTTTTAGTAATGGGTTTTAATAGCATTACATAACCTATCAAAATTTACCAACACTGTTTGTTAAACACAACAGTCAGTATCTTTGAAACCTAAAGTCTCTTTTTAGCCCTATTTTTCATCCATTTCTAATGCATAGTATTATAATGTATTTCATGCTGAATTAATCTATATAAGATGAAATGAGAATGTCTTTTTTCTTTTTTCTCTTTTCATTTATTCTGTTCTTACCGATTCCTTTAAATACAAACAAAACACCTAGAAGAAATCTTGTGAAAAAAGAGACTAAAAAATCCAATTGAATTCAGACCTCTCATATTCAGGAAGTGATTATTAAAGGCATTTCAAAAGTCTGTGTCTTCCGCAGCATTCTCTTAAACACCTTATATATTATTACCATGCATCAACCACATATGAGAAGTTATCAGTTTTATATTTCAACTACTTCTGGAAATTAAACTTTGATCCAATTTACTGCTGGTATTGGTGAGTGGGAATGCCCCAATTTCAGCTTTTATCCTATTTCAGGTATTCTTTCTGATGCTTAGTCGTGTCAATTTCAGACTCTTAGCCAACAGCATTTATTATATCTTGAGATCATGTAAATACTTCTTTGATACCTGTTCAAACCACTCGTGTGAAAATATGAGACAACTGCATCATAATGGAGAACATTTTATATAGATTACAACTATTAGAAATAGCATTAACAATAAAACTTGATATTCAGAGTATTAACTTATTCTGGTATTTAATAATTTTATATATATGAACAACTTATTTGAGCTCTGAGTCTCAATCACTTGTGAAAAGGACACAATACTATCTCTCATGTGGAATTGTGAGAACTGGATGAGATGAAAATGCAGAAGTCAAGTGCCTAGTGTGGAAGAGGTAAATGTTAAGTGATCGTTTTCAATATGGCATTGAAAACAGACCCTCTATAAATCTTGATAAAGAAAAAAATAATAACATTCTCTTTATGGTGGTTTAATTTAAAATTATGTGTCTTCAATCTAATGAAGGCAAATGTCAAAATCAAGATCAAGGGATAAAAAAGAAAGGAACCAGAGTCCTGAAGTTAGATTTTAGGTACAGACCTTCTGGCTATAGTATCTTGTAGATTCATGCATATAAATGCTTCAAGGAATCTCGGGGTCATAAGTATTCAATAAATTTTTGGGGACTTGGCACAGTGGCTCACTCCTGTAATCTCAGAACTTTGGGTGGCTGAGGCAGGTGGATCATGAGGTCAGAAGTTTGTGACCACCATGGCCAATATGATGAAACCCCATCACTACTAAAAATACAAAACTTAGCTGGCTGTGTTGACGTGCACCTACAGTCCCAGCTGCTCAGGAAGCTAAGGCAGGAGAATTGCTTGAATCCAGGAGGTGGAGGTTGTAGTGAGCAGAGACTGCACCACTGCACTCCAGGCTGGGCAAGAGAGCAAGACTCCATCTCAAAAAAAAAAGAAATAAAAATATTTTGGCTAATGAAACAAATGAATTATTAATATGTAAAAGGATGATGAATTAAAAATTTCCATTGTATAACAGAGCCATAGGAAGTAAGACTAGAAATACAAACTTTCAACATGTAGAAAGTTTTGAATTCTAGAGTCTTTACAAAAACACCTACACAATGTATTTTGGTAGGCTATGAAGAGCAACAGAAGATTCTGGAGGCAGAGGAGGGTTAGCAGTTACTATTAATTAAAATTTTCAACTGATTAAATGATAGAAAAAGAAGATAAAATATGTAACCATAACTCAAATGTCTAATCTGGGAGATTGGTGATGCAATAAATACAAAGAAGGAAGTCAAGAGAAGGAACTGATTTAAGAAGAAATATGAGTCCTGTTTCAGTAATATTGATTTTCAAGGACCCAGTTGTAGGCTCAGAGACACAAACTTGGGAGTTACCTTTATAAAAGCTATTTATTCCAGTTGTATGAATATCCTGAGGAGTCATCCTTATAGATTGAAATGGCTTGTCTCTATATGGTCCATGTAACCACATACATTCTCATCCAGTTTGCAGCAAAATATTAAGTCATCTATGCCAATAGCCCACATTGGCCAAGGCAGTGGCAGCTTCAGGGCATTCAGGTAATTACCTGCCCATGCAGCAAGGTGCCTTAGGCACCAGTGGGAGCTGTGATGGGCGGAGTGAAGTAATCAGTCAACAGTGTTTGTGGAGTTCACTAAGGCAGCTGTATCTGTCAAATGCAACAGTGTGTGGGGAATACTATGCAAAACTGGCTGTCCAGGAAAGTTTCCACAGACTATTCTTTCACTATATGAGGGAATCACGGAAAGGGATGCAGCTGTGAGATACTAAATATATTTACTGGGACTAGGAGTACAAGCAGAGTGATCTCTCTCTGCTATTAACATAATGTGCTCCACACTGCCTTCAAGTACAGTAACCCAGCAAGAGAAATCACTCTATATGATGTTAGCAATGGAAAAAGAGACAAATGCCTTATATTACAGACTCTCCATAGAATAATCATGCTGCAGGTGTGGTTTAGTGGGAGATAATTTGGTATTCTGCATTGCAATGCAGTGAAAAACTTTTTTTAAAAAAAGATCATAGTCTCAGTGTATTTTATAATTTAGAGAATTACAAGTATACATCCTTAGTTGAAATCCTTTTCCCAATTTCCAACTTCCTTAAGGAACATTCAAAATCAATGTGCACATCAAATTCCACTTTTTCCTCTCCTGCCCCCTGACATACATACATCCATAAAAAATGAATATAATTTCCACTCTAACTCATATTATTTCTGACCTATTGGGGAACAGGTCAGAAATTCACACTGGAACTTTAATATGTGCAAATTGAAGCTAAGTTTAAAAATAACTCTTTCTTACTTAGAGTTCAACCCCTGGATCTTATGCTGACACCTGCATTTGAGCTCTCTTTGTGGGTTTTGAGTCTTAGTTTTGCCTGTAAAATTCTGTAGCTATCTCCAAGACTGGCCACACTCCTTAGTGATAACCAGCTTTCTGAGGCATCCTTGGATGCTTTCCTCTTGGCTGCATCTGTCTTTTCAGTACTTAACACACATTTTAAAGTCCTCACCTCAGCCTCTCGGGAATACAGCAATGTCTCTCAAGGAAAATTGACCTGGCTGGCATCTCTACACCTCTTACTCGTTCCCTGTAGATCTCATATATATCAGACATTTCAAGAATTATCATTCTAACAGGAAAATGGTTCTATTATAAATTTTTACCAAAGTCAAGATCAGAAATCTTCAGTAAGAACATATTAAATATATCAGGAAGTAGGCTGTAAAGAAATTGTTTTTCCAGCACAATGGAAGTTGTACCAAAGATAACCTTCAGTCATACCTATGCCCTAGCTAAGCTTTCTCCTTGTGAAGCAAGCTTCTCATATGCCAAGGATAACAACATGGTTTTGCTGACACTTTGATCCAAAATTAAATGTTAGTTCTCAAACATAACATTGTATGGAAATCTGTAGACTATATAAGTTCTTTATGAATATGTCAAAGTAGAAAATAATTGTGACATAGTAAGAGTTGCCTTTGTCATGTCTTGCAAGACTACCTTGTAAAGAGAGTGACATCCAAATGCTGCCTGTCTTATATAGGTCCTCTGGAGACCATGAAATTGGTTTCCATGAGACCATGTACTGCCACTTCCTCCTCTATCGGGCTACTGGCTTTGGATTAGACACTGTAACTGTGTCTAATTAAGTGTATGGCTTCCTATCTGGTAGGATTTGGCTTTGTGTCCCCACCCAAATCTCATCTCGAATTGTAATCCCCACATGTTGATGGAGGTACCTCATAGGAGGTGATGGGATCATAGGGATGGTTTCTCCCATGATATTCTTGTGGTAGTGAGGGAGTTTTCATGAGATCTGATGGTTGCAAAAGTGGCAGTTTCCCCTGCTCTCTCTCCCGTCACCTGAACAAGACACTGCTTCTCCTTTGCCTGCTACCTTGATTATAAGTTTCCTGAGCCATGAGGAACTGTGAGTCGATTAAATCTCTCCTTTATAAATTACCCAGTCTTAGGTATTCTTTTTAGCAGTGTGAAAATGAACTAATACAGATAACTGATACAGGCAGAGTAGGGTACTGCTATAAAGATAACCTGAAAATGGGAAAGTGACTCTGGAACTGGGTAACAGGGAGAAGCTGAAACAGTTTGAAGGGCTCAGAAGAAGACAGGAAGATGTGGGCAAGTTTAGATCTTCCCAGAGACTTGTTGAATGATTTTGACCAAAATGCTGATAGTGATGCGGACAATGAAGTCCAGGTGGAGGTGATCTCAGATGGTGATGAAGATGGCTTTAAAAATGGCAGTTTCTCTTGATCTCTCTCTCCTGCCACCTTAGAAAGAAGATGCTTGCTTCTCCCTTGCCTTCCTTCACTATTCTAAGTTTTGAGTCACACAGAACTGTGAGTCAATTAAACCTCTTTATCAATTGCCCAATCTCTTTATAACAGGTGAAAGGTATTCTTTATATAGGTATTCTTTCTATGAGTGTGAAAACAAACTAATACACTATCTTTGATCTGTAATGCACCTACAATGTTACAGACACCCAAAGATGCCAAATAAATACAACTACTGAGCACCGCCTTCAAGACTCTCCACAGTACTGTTCCAATGACTATCTTTAGCCTGGTCACCTACAATGTGTGTATTTTATGTTCAGCTACACTGGATTAGGGGTTGGCATTAGCATGCTCACCTTTCCATATCTGTGCCTATGCTCTGCCGCTCTCCTTGTGGACCCTCTCCTTATGTCCACATCTGAACTTCCAAGCCATGTCAAGACTTATCTCAAAGCTGCCTTCTTCACAAATCCAAGGTTACCATTCCTCAGTGCGTACTGATGTGCCTCTGATGAACTGCCCCCGCCTCGCTCCCCTGCACTTTATTAACAAGGGTTATTACTGCATTTTTCTCGATCTGCTTTTGTATTACCAACACCAGCCTCTTCCTAATTTCTATCACTCGATTTGAATTCAGCATTGTATCCTTTGGAACCGAAATATGTTTGATAATTTAAAGTATATATTTTCAATAGGGGCAAATTTCCTTTTAAAATATCATAAGCTGAAGCTTCGAAGTGAAGTCATAGCAGTAGTTCACAAATTTTAGTGGTCAAAGCCAAAGGAACTTTATTTATGAAGTCTGTGATCGGTTCCGGAAATTGCATTTTTAACAAGCAACTCAAATGATTCTGATGCAGGTGGTACTCGCGCCATACTTGGGAAATACTGCCAGAGAGAACAATTACTAAAGGGAGCAAGGGCAGGTGGTAGCCAATGTGTAAAACAAACAATTATCCGTAATTTAAAACTTAACTAGTTCTGGCTTCACAGTACAGAAAACTGGTCCAAGTACAGGAAATGGTTAGGTGTCAACAATAAAAATCTCAAGCCTTAAAAGTACAGTGAAAGGGAATTACACTGGACAACAGTTATGCACAATTTAAGAACTAGGATGTAGAACTCTTTTTAAAAAATGAAATACACTATTGAACTGATCCTGTTGGCTTTAGGAATAGCAGGCAGAAATTTAACATACATATATGAGAAACTTACTTAGAAGCAGTCAATACAAACATCAAATTATATCAGTTTAGAGCTTTAAATAGCTAAAGTATCACAAGCTAGAGGAAGTGTTAAATATGTAGAAAATAATCAAATTTTCTAAATATTACCAGCTTGCAAAGGAGGTATCTAATTGCACATAGGAATTATCTTTTAATTCTGCTGTGATTTTGTTATATATGGAAAATAAAATTCATGTTTATAACGTAAAATATCAGCTTGTTCCAAGTTTCTTCCGGCCTAAAAAGGCTGTGAGAAGAAACAGAATCACAGTAATAGCAATAATTCTAATTTTACTTACTCTGCTTGCAAGACTCCAGTCCCACTGCAAAGCCCTCTCTCCTACTTCTGGGAGAATTCATGGAGTGTCACACATATGCAGAAATAGATCATTTTTTATTGTGCACAGATGCTGAGTTACTTGGCATCATCTGGGTACCACTGTGTTTGCTGAGTTCCTATCATTTTTTTGTCAGTTATCACTGAGTCTCTCCTTGTCCGTAAAATGCTGTAATCTCCTTCCACAGCCCAGTCATGGACATGACCAAAGAGCTTAACACCCATGGTGTTCTTTTGCAAAATGGAGAAGGCCAATTCTGTTTCAGTTTACACTACATCATAGTGAACTCTGAGCACGCTGGCATAGGACTGATGCTTTACAAAGTTTTCAACTCCCTTTGCTTACAAAAGCTTTAATTTTTATAGAACTTAGATATGAATCTACAGGTGGCTACACCAGGAAATCAGTATGAATTATACACATAATCACTGCTTCCCAGTGCATAAGTTGCTCCAAAAGCTTCTCATTTCTCATGTGAATGAGCTTCTGTTGCTACTCCACTATGACCTATGGTCAATTTTGTTTATAGCCTAACAAAACCACTGTTACTAGATATGTTTTGTTGTTTAAGAATTCTATTTGTATAGGGCAAACATGCTCATGTTGGGGGAAAACATGTTATGTTGTATAAAATATAGGCATCTCTATTTTCAGCACCTATGAGAAATGGGCTTATTTTTGATAAAAGCTTAATTCAGGACCTACCAACCACCTGAGTAAATTTACATACATTTTGTAGACAATGGCAGAAATGAAATAATTTCCATGAAATTTAATCCTGTTGCTCACTGGTAAGTATTTTTATTCGGCCTGCACAGTGTTTATAATTTTTAAAATAATGATTAATAACTAAACAATGAAAGTAATGATAGCTTACATTCTTTAAGTGCTTATTACATAGGGCGTCACATGAATTTGACTCTTTTAGTCCTCAGAAAACACTATGAGATAGGCAGTACCGCAAAAGCGCACATCTCCCAGGATAAAAATCACACTGCAGTCTTCAAAGCCTTCAGGACAGCACTATTTTTAAACTCCGATTCGGCTGAGAACAATGAGGCCCAGAACAATTGAGTAACACCGGCGTCACAGCCTAGTCAGTGGCAGAGCCAGGATACAAATGCAGTGTCTTATGCTCCAAAGTTTGCCCTGTGCTATTACTGCCTCTGGAATCAAAGTATTTAACTTCACAAGGCATATATCTAGCTCCTGTAAGAAAGTCAGATGATCTGGCAATAAGAGCCCATCAATTCTGCACGACCACAAAGGTTGGAGAGAGTGATGGCTGCTTCCCACACCAGCGCGCACACAACCATATTAGCACAGCCTATCCCTCTCAATCTTCTCCTGACAAGAGAGCCATTCAGCATTATCCTGCCTGGGTGCCTTTCCTATAGGAAAGCCTAAGGGAAAGTGAAAGGTTTCCCTATATGAATGTCTCTACTCCAAAAATTAGTTCCAAAGGCCCTCCCATCCCACTCCCACAGGCCTTCACACATTATGTCACCACTTGGCCCTAAAGGCATATGAGTTTGTGAGTCTAGATCTAGGCTTTCATAATAATAGCTATAAAGTAACAACAAATCTGATAGCCTCTATAGCTATATAATTCAGACTTCTAGACCAAGATAGTAAAGTGCATGGATTTTGATCACAGATTATGGATTAGACAGACATAATTAAATACTAGCTTCACCACCTAGTAGCTGTTCCTCAGGATAATTAAATTTAAACTCTGGGCCTCAGTTTCTTTTGCTGTTCTGTACATTTAATAAAATAAATGACATGCCCAACACATTCATAGCAGAGGAATAAACATTTAGGTGATTAACATACAAATCAAACTTTGTAAAGTGCTAAATGAGTAGGGCTAGTTTTATTATTTTTCGACATTAGCTCTTAGGTTCATGTATGAGTCTTTGATAATTTAATTGGAAAAAGGAAAGTGTCATTATTTATCACTCAAGTTTATCTACATGGTGATGATTTTGCCCTTGGAGCTTCTAACCAGGATGCCATGAAACACTGGTTCCGTGATTTGCTTAACTTGCACTCTGCTTTTATCTAACAGCGCTAAAGGCAAAGACTGTCCTGCAGAGATAGCAGAGATACCTGGCCATTGACACTCAGGTCCTGTTCAATGACTTTTTCCTTCTGAAGACTGTGATGACTAATTAGTTAAATGTGCTCTCCCTCTAACACTAACCTGGAGAAAGGAAATATTTGCTTGAAAATATACGTATTATTTACGTATTGGCAAAGCATTTGCAGGAAGCGGAAGGTACCAAAAACGAAACCGTTGTTTCCATTATTTTTCCATAACATTTATGTTTGCATATAAAGCTTTGATATTCGACTGTTGCAAAATTAGATAGTTGGAGCCTAATATTATTGAGGGCCCAGCTAAGTGTTTTACAGAAAGCATTCAATAAATACTTGCTCAAGTAGCAAATGAATATATAAATAATTGAATGCACTCATGAACATTCACTATATTCACACTCATTTGTATGACATCACATATACAATTGGCCTCCACATCAAGAAAGGAAGAAAAATAAAATAGATTAAGTCATAGTCTCAGCAGAATACTCCTTGCCTCATAAGACTAAGTTTCTTCTGCAGTTCCAAGGTAAGCAATGAGATGCAAAGCTGACTTTGGCTATTTCTTCGAGCATGATTTCTTAACAGGAATGTAAAGGGACCTCACCACTGTTTCCATTAAATATACAAAGATTTCTCAAGTTGTACTCAAAGGGGCATTTCTCATGGGAACTGGATATAAAATCAAACTCCAAATGTCTCCCTTATGCCACAGCATGGACAAGATGTTCCCAGAGAACTTCTGAATATGTCACAATCAAAGAGTAGTGTGAGCTAGGCATTAAATAAGAAGCCAAGTTCCAATGAAACATCTTATAAAGGTTTTGATTATTCCACAAATGAGAAACCATCACTAGATACATAAATGCACAGCTAAGAATACAGATTACATTTAGCAAAAATAATTTTCACAAATGCTTATATTTTTATTTAATTCTTAAGAACCTGGCATCTGTGAGATTTTTCAGTAAATGTTGCCATTATTGACTGTAAAATATAAAAATATTTAAGTACGTTCTTATCTAATAAAAGTATAATAAATGAGTAATTTAGGGGAAAAACACACTCCCAAATATAGCTTATGATTTGATAAGGGAAAAAACAGTTTAAGTATTTCAATAAAAATTAAATTTTAAGATGTATTAAAATATGAATAATTAAAGAAAGAAAACTCTTTTACTATCTCCTGAGAAATCATAGGGATTCTTCATTGTTTTCTGAGAAACATCATATAAATGGGTAATAGCTTACAACAGAAAAGCAGTAACTTCCAATAATATAAAACGGAGTAAAGCCAAATGTGTTCTCTGCCTAGGTAAAATGATTAAGCAAAAAACGAGATGAAAATTTTGTCTACAATAAGACTAAAAATGGCTATAAAGCTCAAATTATAGTCTGTCAAAAATGACTGCCAATATTGTGCCATTTGGATTAATCAAGGTGGAATTTTCTGAAGCTCAACATAAAATATTTTATAGTTCAAACAGTATGTATATTTTCCTAAAAGATATGCCTGAGACTCCTGAACACCTACATTTTAATTTTTTTCTTGAGAATATTAAGTTGGGTGGCATAGGAACATAAATAGAATAGTTGACAACCTTTTATACACACGATTCTAGAGCGAAGTTCAACGCAAGAGATAACGTTAAAGAAAAAAATGCATGGTTTTCTCATATTTTCAAAAAAAACCCAATTTTCTAAATCATAAAATTTTCTGACCACCTAATAGGGGTAAATGGTTGGGATACGTTGCAATCAGCTATTAGCTGCTGACCTCATGGAACATATCAGAGGAGAAGAATTCAATTAAATAAAAGACTTGTGAATTCCAGAGACACTCATCTCAACTTTCAACCAGATGATATATGTCCATTGCCATAGGACAAAATGTAAGTACAGGTACATCCCCAGAACACAAGACACCAAAAATTGGATGCATTAACATGGTAAGTCAACATAATTAAATGTAGCTGGTACCTGCTGGAGCCCACTCATCTCATTCCTTCCCACACCATTCATGAACAAATAACAGACTTGCATAGACCCAAACCACACTCAAAGTTAGGTTTGAAAATCTCCAAAATGGGACCTGCTAATAGATACTTCCAGGAAAGGGAAGAAAGAAACATTTCAAATCAAGGAGATAATACACCATGAAGAATGAAGAAGAATTATTTTAGAAAGTAAGAGTATAAAATGTAAGTAATAACTACAGAAACATGGTCAATTTTGGTAAACAAAAAAGTTCAAAGAAGAAAAATATAAGATTAAAATAATATTTTAAAGACACGCTAAGATAATAAAGACGAAAACCTCTTACTATATCTCACCATTCTGAGGGTCAGGAAATTCAGACAGGGTCTGCCTGGTCTTGTCTCGGATCTGCATATTGGACCTCCAATGAGAAGACTCAAATGGTTGGTAGCCTGAGCAACTGGAGCTGGTTGGGCATCATACTTTCTATACATGGTCAGCTTAGTCTTCCTCACAGCATCGTGTTCTCAAGGCAGCTGTACTAGACTATGGTCCCCTTAAAGACTAGATCAGAAGGCCAAGCATGGTGGCTTACATCTGTAATCCCAGCACTTTGGAAGGCTAAGGTGGGTGGCACAAGGTCAAGATTTCGAGACCAGCCTGGCCAACATGGAGAAACCCTGTCTCTACTAAAAATATGAAAATTAGCCCAGCATGGTGGTGGGTGTCTGTAATCCCAGCTACTTGGGAGGCTGAGGCTGGAGAATTGCTTGAAACCACTACACTCCAGCCTAGGTGAAAGAGTAAAACTTTGTCTCAAAAAAAAAAAAAAAAGACTAGATCAGTCCAGTTAAGTGTCACTTACACTATACTCTATAGGTCAAAGTAGTCATTGTCCAGCCTAGATTCAAGAAGAGAGAAAACAGAATTTCTCTCTCATTGGACAGAGTATTTTTAAATTGTGGATATCTTTATTCTAACATAAGAGATCAGACACTCCTTGCAGTTAAGAACATGCTCTAACTTCAAAATTCTGTCTGAGAGTCTGCCTTCTCAGATGTCTCTTGGCATCAAGTGTTACAGATTGAATTCCCCACAAATGACTGAGATAACTTGGGTGCATGAATCTTACTGTGAAATACTTTTGGGATCAGTACCTTTTGGGAAGTAAACAAAGCAGTATTGGGTAGAGTGAGAAGTTAGGCTGTTCTGCAATCGTAACAAGGGCTGAGCTAATCTCATGTTTGGGAGTTGGAAGGTCTTGCAAAATTGTCCCAAACTGTTACAAGGAACTCGGTTTTCGTAACCTGACATTTTAAGTTGTTGAATGCTTCCATAGGAATTAGGCATTTCTCTTCAACTGGGAGCAATTTTTACCAGTGGGAGGAATAAATGCTTCATTTCTGAAGTGGGTGGGTGGGAATCAGGGCAGAACATGACAGTATTTACTAAACACATTAGAATCAGCAAAGTACAGTATAAATGCTGCTGAAAACTAAATCTCTGACTTGAAAGATTTTCTTCAAGAAAATCGTTAGAAACTAAAGTAAAAAGAACAGTAATATAAGATACTTAGAAAAATAAAAGACAAAACATGTCCAGCCTAATATTCTTGAACCAAAAACAAAACAAAAAAAAAATAAGAAATAAATTCCCATATAACTGTGTAACAACTCCATTATCTACTTATTTCAAATGTCACTTTCTCAGAAAATTGAATTTGTTTTCTATTGCTGGCATAAAACTTGCCACAATTTAGCAGTTTAAACAACATAAAGTTATTGCATTTATTAAAATTATTGATCTTTCCGTTCTTTAGGCAAAAAATCTCAGTGAGCTTAAGTGTGCTTTCCATGCTTTGTCAGAAAACCCAAAGAGTCATTCAGTGTGGTTGCATGTCAGGGGTCTCTGGGGGACAATATGTTTCAAGTCCATTTAGGTTGGTAGAATTCAATTCCCTGCAGCTATAGAACTGCTCCTCTGTTTTCTCACTGGGTGTCTACCAGGAGTCTTTCCCAGTTCCTTAACGTTGTCTGTATTCCTTATCACCTTACCCCATCCTTGAAACCAGAAAGACTGTATTTTACAACTCATGCTTCTGGTCTCTAATTTTTTCCTTCTGACACATCTCTTCTGCTTTTAGTTGCAGAAAATTATCTGCTTTAAGAGCTCACATGATTAGATTGGGAATACCCAGATAAGCCCGGATAGTTTCCCTATTTTCAGGTCCCTGATTGCTAGTTTGAATGATGGTGTCTCCTTCAAAATTCATGTTTAAACTTAATCCCCATTGTAGTGGTACTGAATTGGTGACCTTTCAGGGAAGTGATTAGGCCATGAGGACTCTGCTCTCAAGAATGGATTAATTCAGGAAACTAGTTTAGGCCCCTTTTAACCTTTCATCTCTCCCACCATGTGAGAACACAGCGCTCAAGGCACCACCTGGGCTGCAGAGACTGGCCCTTCACCATATTCCAACCCTCTGGCACTCAGACTCCTGATATGCACTCACACTGACTGACATTTTGGGTTTTCTGAGACCCAAAGCATGGAAAGCACACTTAAGCTCATCTTAAATTTCATGGCCTCCAGAACTGTGAGGAAAAAAAAAACTGTATATAAATTACCCATTTGTGAAACTGCATTTTAACACCACAAAGAAAGAAGGACAGTAATCTTAACTATATCTTTTAAAAAATTCCTTTTGCTATGCAGCATAATGTATTCACAGGTCCCAAGGATTAGCAAATGCACATCTTTGGGGGACATTCTGCCTACTGCTCCAATTTGAGTACTGTTTAAAGCAGCAACAGCCAACATCCAGAAACAACTGATTCCCTTATTTTTTTTCAAAGGCAAAGATCATAACTTACTTGATACATAATTTACTTGTTTATCGATCATTTATGAACCCCTCCTAACATACAACTTCAAGGCAAAAGTTTTAAATTTTTTCATTCCAGTGCCTAAAAGATGCCTAGCATATAACAGGTATTTAAGTATTTTTAGGATGAATAGATTACAAACTGATTGTCTATGAATACAAAGAAAAAAAGCAAATTGTATTAATTTATTTCAAATCTGGTGTAAGGCCTTAAAATTTGACAAAGATAGCTCAAATAGAAAAAATATAAAAGAATGGCTGAAAGTATGGGCATATGGCCTTTATTTACCCCTGCAGTGAATAGCAGAATTAGTAGACAGGATGAAGAACACCTTTTTACTATTTTTTTTGTAGAGTCAGGGTCTTGCTATGTTTCCCATCCTGGTCTTGAATTCCTGGCCTCCAACAATCCTCCCACTCAACCTCCCAAAGAATTGGAGATTACAGTCCTGAGCCACTACACCTGGCCTAAAGAAGTAACTTGATACTTCATTCTAAGTAACTGTTTGTTGTTTAAATGTTTTGCAACACAGAAACATTTACTGAAGTAATTAAAATATGTGAAAAGAATCATTTATTTCCTAAAAACAAAAAAGCAAACAAGAAAACCTGTGACCATAGTCAAATTGACAAAAATCCAAATTCTCACAAGAATCATGGGACATTAAGCGTAATTTTGATGTTAATCTAATAATATTGAACAAATCACCAGAAAAAAATTTAATTGGAAGAGTGGGGTGCATTATTATCTAATATATAAGATATATATATATAAACTGTATTATCTAATAAGATATATTATCTAATATATTTATATATATCTAATATATCTTCTATATCTTATATATAAGATCTTATATATTAGGTATCTTACTAGATAATACGGTTTTTATATATATCTTATATATTAGATAATATATCTTAGATAATACAGGTTTTATATACGTTTGGTACTGACAAATAGCAAGATTAATAGAATAAAATATAAACTCCAGAAACAGCACAGCATATCTATGAGAAGTTAACATATGATATAGAATTCAATTCAGTCCTGTTAAGGCTTTTCAGAAGAACACTTTAATACATTTGTTTGGAAACAAATGAATAAAAATGTGTCTGCATATTACTTCTCATACCCAAATAAATTCTAGGTGGAAACTAAATTTTAATTATAAAAATGAAAACTGTAATATTGCAATGAAAGCAACGATAAATTTTTTTTTACATTGAATTAGATAAGGCCTTTCTGTGAAAGACATAAATCCCAGAAGGCAAAATGGAAGCCACTGATAAATGTAATTATGTAGAAATTTAAAACATATGCACAACAAAATTTCAGCCTCATTAACAAAGACAAAATATGAAGAGAAAATCTAATTAAAATATGTCTTATTTGCATATATTTTATACATAAATAATACATTTTTATGGCAAAAGGCTAATTTTTCTTAACATAAAAATCTTTTTTGAAATGACCAAAACTCAGATATACAACATAATCAAAGGAAATAAACAGCATTACCTAAGAAATGACTTACAAGTGGTCAATTGACACATAATTAAAGAAATGTGAATGTGAACATTTTTGGTAGCACTGTTCACCAACAGTGCTAAGAAATGCTAAGAAATGTTAATATACAAAATTCTGATGCACTGTAAGAGAGAAGGTAATTTGTATAATCATTTTAGAAAGCATTTTAAATGACTTTCCATCTATTTATCACCTGTATGTATGTACATAGACAATGCCGACTCCAGCAATAGTACAAAATACCTCCAAGAATACAGCCATTTTAATAAGAATACATTTGATCCCATTAGCTTCACTCTTGAGTATTTATCATATACTCACACAATTATGCAAAGACAAATTGAAGATTGACTGCACTACACTCTTTGTAATTATATAAACTGAAAAAGAAGTAAATGTTTTTTCATAAAACGTATTTTTAAATTGATTCGTCTAGCATATGATAGCCTGCTACACAGCAGTTTTGAAGAATGTGGTACCAAGAAATATTTTAGTGGGTTTGCATTTTTTTCCACTGTAAAATTCTCCCTTTGTATTTAACAAATAACTTGGGGAAAATACTTTGATAATATGTAGTTACCTTGTTTCTCCTTTGTATTAGTCCGTTCTCAGGCTGCAAATAAAGACATTCTCAAGCCTGGGTAATTTATTTTAAAAAAGAAGTGTAACTGACTCACAGTTTTGCAGGGCTGGAGAGGCCTCCGAAACTTAAAATCCTGGCGGAAGAGGAAGCAAACAGATCCTTCACAAGGCGGCGGCAGCAAGGAGAATTGCAGAGCAAAACGGGGACCCCTTAAAAAACCACCAGATCTTGCGAGAACTCACTCACTGTTACGAGAATAGGATTGGGGAAACCGCCCCCATGATTTAATGATCTACAGCTGGTCCCTCCCACACACGTGGGGATTACAGGAACTACGATTCTAGATGAGATCTGGGTGGATACACAGGCAAACCATACTATCCTCAAAGAGAGAACTGTATTTACTAACTAGAGTATAGCATTTTTGTACATTTCTCATTGTCTTTATCCTTACACTTAGCAGTCAAAATACTATTTTCCAAAGTTAATTATGTTAGTCCTGTTTGTCTTATTCCTTTCAACATGGTAGTGTTAATGATCTGCAATCCAATTAGACTAATTGGTTACAGTTGACAGTCCATTGGGGTTCAAGAAATGTCATGAACTTGCAGTTTGTATAGCTTTTTTCTTATGCATATTTAGAAGTGACACTTGTTCCAGCTCTCTATATACCCAAGTGAGAACTAGAAGTTTTGATCTGCATTACTTTTCAAGTAAAGTGTTCTTTTAAATATGAAGAAAATACAACTAATATTTTTTTATCCCCAACTCATAAATACGCATAAATAAAATCATGTCTAATACAATTTTTAAACTGAATTTTCAGGAAGAGACAAAATTCTAAGTATATTACATGGACGTCCTTGGTTCCCTTGGTCTGCAAGTTTCCAAAATTCGATTTAAGGGATACTCAGCCACATTTCAAATGACACTCTCTACTGTCTATGTTGCCTTTTGGGCTCTCAATGATTCCTTCAATGCAGTGGGTCTCTATCAGCCTTGGTAATTAACCCAGCTTTTTTGAATTAAAAATTTTTTAAAATGGTAATTGAATGAATACGGTTCATACTTTGGCCTTCCTTGACCTTAGTTTCCTTTGTAGGTGTCCATTCAACTATAAACTAATATGGAGCTTTAGGCAAGAATTTCTGTGTTTGGGGAACCAAGTAATTTTAAATCTGGCTACACTGAGTTCATTTTTATGGTAATTTACAGATGTGTTTAGATTTTTTAAATGTACAGCCATGTATGTATAAGAACAGATTTTCTTTGTACTTAGGTTTAACTGTCACTCATAAAACACATATAGTACTGTGCTAGCACTAGAATGATTTGAAACACCTGACAACTGTTGAACAAACACAGTAATTCATTAAAACCTTGGGGAAGTTTTCTCTTCAGTGGTATGAATAGCTTTGCTTTTACTCCTGGACAGAATGCTAATACAGAGAGCCTGTGATCAAAGTGTACTGGAAATGTGCTTTTAGAGCAGGGACTCACCCCACGGTAGTGTTTCTGTTTGATTCTTCTTTAAGTAAGAATGCCACTTGCAGCAGAGGGGAAAACTGACAATTCTGAATAAGAAAATTAGGCAAGGCTGAAATGTTATCTGATATCTTGATAAATTTAAAGGTCTTTCTTTTTAACCTAACCTTTGCTATCTCCTTTCTCTACTATGAGCAGATCCACTGGGTTGGACAGCTACAGCTTCTCTAACTGGCAAGAATGTTCCTGGAAGTTGACAAGCAGCCCACACAATATGGGGCGTGTTCTTATTACTGAAGACAGGCGGGAATTGCATTGCCTGCTCTGCTGCTCATTGTTGTAGCCGTTGCTAATGAGGCTTTTTTTTTTTTTTTTTCTGGATAAGCAAGTGAGACTCCTAATCTTTGACAATTCACGTATGTGGTTATTTTTTCAGGTGTGTATCTAAGAAACCCTTTCAGACCTGTCTGTAATAATCTTAATTATAAATGGCTCCATTTTGTGTGTGTGTGTGTCTCAACTTTACATTTTAACATTATTTTTAAGTGCTTTTTAGGGGCGCTTAACTCTCATTTAGCACTGCTTAAGATGAAAATAAAAGTGTATTTAAATAAAAAAATTAGCTCACCTTTTTAATATCTCAATCTATTTTTTAATTTTATCTGTAACAAACTCTCACATGGAAATATATTTAATATTTAAAATTATCTTTTCAAATAAGAGCTAATAAAATGAGAAATATTCATACATAATAACAGATATAACAGGTTAAAACCAAAAAATGTAGCAAGATTACAGTTCAATGAAATCACATATGCCTCTATTTATATTTCAAAACGTTAATAGTTGGAACCAAATGGGGGTGGGAATTCCAAAAATAAACCCAAATGTATGGTCAATTATTTGCCCAAAGGGTCTAGGGTATGTCAATGAAACCAGGATAGTAGTTTTCAGAAAATTGTTCTGGATCAATTGGACAGCTGCATGTCAAAAATTAAACAATAAAATTAAAGTATTCTTGGCTTCACATCATGAAAAAATCATCTCAAAATCAATCACAGACCTGAATGTAACATCTAAAACTATAAAACTCATGGAATAAAATGTAAGACAAAATTATTATGATCTTGGGTTGGTCACAGATTTCTTAGATATGGTATAAGGAGCCCAAGCTATAAAAAACGGATAAATTGGAATTCATCAAAATTAAAACTTCACTAAAATGATGTCATATAATTGGCAAAGAAGCACATGAAACATGCTGTCAACATCATTAGTCATTATGGAAATAAAAATTAAAGTCACAATAAAATACCCCTATATATTTATTAGAAGAGTCAGAATTAACAGAAGAAAACATAACTTGGAACAGTCTTAGGATACAGAGCAGCTAGAACTGTTATATATTGCAGATGGTAATGCAAAATGTTGCCGATACTATGGAAATAAGTTTGGCACTATCTTGTAATGTTAAACATGTGACTCAGCAGCAATCCTCTAGGTATTAACCCAGAGATACAAAGACATATCTCCACACAAAAACTTATATTTGAATGTTCTTAGAAGCTTTATTCATAATTGCCAAAAATGAGAAACAAAGCAATGTCTATCAACTGGTAAACAGATCAACAAATTGTGGTATATCCATACAATGGAATTCTACTCAACAAAAAAACAACTATCTATTGATTCTCACAGAAATATGGATTCAAAGCACTATGCTAAATTAAATAAGCCAGACCCAGAAGATGCACACTGTATAGTTCTGTTTATATGGCATGCTGGGAAAGGCAAATCTATAAGAAATATAATTGTGTCAGTGGTTGGCAGGAGTGGGAGGGAAAAGAATGGAACTGACTGCTATCCATCTAAGTTAATGGCTATATTCTCTTGCGATTTTTTTAAAAAGTCAAATAGAACATAATTACTTAAATTTTAGTATAAGAAGACTGGATATTGATCTATTATGGCCCTGAAGGCTTCTGGGAATCAAAGATTTCAGTCAAAGAAATAACCTTTGATAATCACTAAAGGGACATTCACTCTTTCAGGCTGCCAGAACACAGTGTGGGAGTCCCCAGCTCATACGTGTATAGAGGCCAATCAAACAACAGTAATGGGTGAAGCTATTAACTAACGGGTGGAACACATTAGGCAGTGTGGACAATAGGACAGTGTAGACAATAGGACCGTCTGGAGAATGTGCCTCTTCTGAAAGCATCCATATTTAAGTTTTAAACCACTGCAGTATAAACAAAACACTTTCTACTGAACATGCCACCTTGATGCCATTTTGATTTCTGGATATATGTGGCATAATAAAAATTCTTTTTTTTCCCTAGATACCTTTTTAGTTATTTTATTGTTTCTCTTTATTAACTTAAGTTCTAGCTTTATGTCCACAAAATTGTTCTTATTTTTCAGGTGACACTTTCTCTGTTTCTCTCTCTTTCTCCTCTCTCACACACAAACATACACACACACACACACACACACAATTTTGCATGGAGGTCTAGTCACAAAATCTTCCAAATTTCTTTGAAAATAACCCTTAATTTGCAGATCCAAGAAGCTCAACAAAACAGTAATAGGATAAAATATGAAATACTCATTAAAACCACAATAACCACACTGTTGACATAATAACACAGAAAAAATATGTAAAAAGGCAGGAGTTAAAAACACATAGGGCCAAGTGAAAGGTATGCCAGGAATGTCAGGTTAACATTCGAAATTAATTAATGTAATGCATATATAATATTAGTTGTGTGAAAACAATCCCCATATTTTCAATAGAAAACACATTAAATCAAATTCAATTACTATTCATAATAAAAATGTCTCAACAAATTAAGAATAAAATGAAACTTCCTCAACCAGAGAATGGCGTCTATGAAATATCTACAACTAACATACTTCTTAAAGTTGAAACACTGAATGATATCCACATACTGTGAGAACAACAGGGAGGAAACACTTTCCACCTCATTCTAAGAGGCCAGTATTACCATGATAACAAAGCTAAAAACATAACAAGAAGAGAAAACTGCATTCCTCATTAATAGAATTAAAAATATTTAACCAGATTATACTAAGGCCAATTAAACAAAATAGAAAAGAAGTTATCGAACAGAAGCAAATATATGCCAGGAAAGTAAGGTTCTCCAGAAAAGTAAGCATGTTCTCTCTTCCCACTTTTATTTGACAATTTAGTTCCAGTAATTGCAATAAGACAAATATATATATATATTATCTAGATTGTAAAGGAAGAAGTAAAATTCTATTATAGAAGATCTGATCCTATTCGTGAAAATAGACACCCACACAATCAAAACGAATAATTGAAAAATAAAATTAGGAAAATTAATTACATTCCAAATAGTATTTTAAAACCTTAGAAAATTTTAACAGTAGATACATTTATAGAAAACTATAAAACACTGATAACTGAAATTGAACAGTATTTAAATAAATCAACAGTTCATATTAAAGAAGTGGAAGTGTCAGCATCATATAATGAAAATTCTTCAAAAATTAATCTAAACTATGTAATCCATATCAAAATAACATTAGACTTTTATTTTCTAGATATTGGCAAGCTTATCTGAATATATATTTGTAAATACAAAGGACTTGAAATTACTAAAATAACTTTGAAAAATAAGAGAAAATTTGGAGGAGCTGCACTACCCACTCATCAAAACAGTGTTTTACTGTTGTAGTAATAGGCATATCGATGATGGAATGGAATTGTGAGTGCAGAAAAAAAACCCTTATGGTCAATTGGTTTCTGACAAAGTTTCCACAGAAAGTCAATAAGAAAAACTTAAAAATGGTCTGAGATAATTGGATATCCATATACAAAAATATAAATGTAGACAGTTACTGTATCCCAATATACAAATATTAACTCAAAATGAAATACAGACCTAAAAGAAAGAGCTAAAATTCTAAATCTTCTAGTAGAAAACAGAAGAAAAATTTCATGACCATAGGTTAGCTAAAGAATTCCAAAACCTAACACCAAATTACAATCTATAAAAGAAAAAAATTAATAAATTTGAATTTATCAAAATTTAAATTTTGTGAGTTTTAAGCACTATCAATAACAAAATGAAAAAAGTGAGCACAGGCTTAGAGAAAAAAACATTTTACTAATGTATCCAACATTGGAATTGTATCTAAATTATTTAAAGAACTCTTAAAACACACACACACACACACACACACACACACACACACACACACAGACATACACACACAAATGCAAGTACAGGTACAACTGGTGAAATCTGAATATGCTCTATGATTTGTGTTGTGTCAATTTCCTGATTTTGATATTGCACTGTAGTCCAATAGTTCAGAAAGATGTTAACATTGGAATGGAGGCATGTGGGGCTGTGTGAAAGGTGCCCAAGACCTGCTTATACATTTCTCTACAACTTCCTGTGAATTTATAATTATCTCAAAAAAAAACCACTCAATAATAAGAAGACAAACAACATAATTTTTAAAAAGGTCCAAACGTATAAACAAAAATTTCACTATAGAAGATATGTAAGGAAATAATAAGCACATAACAATATGTTCATAATTGTTTGTCTTCAGGTAAATACACATTAAAACCCCAATGATCTATCATGATTTTCCCACTTGAATGACTGTGACAAAAAAGAGAGAAAATAACATTTGTTAGTGAAAATGTAAATGTAAAGAATCTTGCTCTTGCATTGCTGGTGAAAATGTAAAATGATAAATCACTTTGGAAAATATGTTGTCAATATGGTTTAGAAATCCTACTCTCATATACCTACCTAAAAGAAATGCAAACATATGCCTACACAAAGACTTGTACACAAATGTTTATAGCCAAATTACTTATAACAGTAAAACACAGGAAACATTTCAAATGTCCATTAACTGGTGCAAGGAAAAGCAAAATGTGGTACAATAGAATATTATTCACCAATATGAAGGAACCAACCACTGATAAATGCTATTACATAAATAAACCTTAAATATGCTATGCTAAGTAAAAGAAGGCAGATGCAATTATCTACATATTGTTAGATCCCATTTATATCAAAGTTTCATAAAAAGCAAAGCTATTGAGACAAACTGATTCATGTTTATCTGAGATTGATGGTGAGGACAAGGATTGACCTTAAATGGGCAATGCAACTGTCCCTGTACTGGGTTGTGGTGATGGTTGCACAACTGTATAAATTAATTTAAAAATATTTAATTGCACTATTATAGTTTGTGAATTTATACTATGTAATTTATATGCCTACCCCCACAAAAGTAAATATAAAAACAAATAAAAATAAAAGGGAAAATTATATATATACACATACATATATATCAGTATAAGTTATTTTTAAATTTAAAAATTCTGGATAAAAGAAAAACTAGAGTCCTAAGATGTTAGAAAAAAAAACCGCTTTTTTTTTTTTTGCCTTTTTCTTTCCTTCTCATTGCCTAGTTCAATGTTAACACATGAAATAACTCAGATTTTAGTGGAACTCGTAGCAGCAGGTAAGTCTGCTAACTGTTTCTGTCCTACATTTATTCCTTACTCTAGCCTTTTCCAGCATGTCTTGCTGAGCAGTGGATTATGGCCTCAGAGCCATAACTGAATCTATCAATTCAACAGATAGAATTTCACTAAGTGTGTTCCACCAGATGTTAATGGATGTTATTACCCCTCCTCACAATCTCAAAATATTTTAAAAACTGGTAAGTGTGGATAACAGTGGCTAAAAATGAACAAGTTTCATTAATGCAGAGCCTCTCACAATCCTTAGGGTGTTATTGTAATTTTGTTTTCTTTTTACAAAACATATATTAAAAGATCTCACAGGGTCACTCAGAGAACCACTAGTGCCAATTTCAGTGGCCAATTTCAAAGCCCAAGCACATGATGGAAATGAAAATGGGAAACATAATTTCAGCCTGCACTTCCCTAGTCAGAGCTCTATCACATGATAGCACTTAACTGCAAGGAGGGTTTGAAATGTAGTCCAACACTAGGCACATGATAAGGAGGCAATGATCCAGTATCCCTACTGAAAATGAGGAAACCTCAGCTGATTCTTTGGTTTGTGCAGCTCATGAGCTTCCCAGCAATAGATGGTGTATTTCTACCAATAGGTATATATAATGCCAGTTCTATAGAAGGATATAATGAATATGACATTTTTTTCAAATTCCCATTTCTACTCTTCATCATCTCAGCCCTTTATCCTCTTCTATCTGTGTTTTCTAAAACATTCTGTCTGAAGTTGCCATATAAAATAAAACCTTGTGAGTGGAGGTGGGGGGATGCTTCTTTTTAAAGCACTTAAATTTTTTTCTGTAAATGCTATCATATCATCTACATTTTCTTTAGGTCATTCCTGTAAATAACATGACTAAAATTTGTTAAGTGTTTTATGTTTTTTACATCACTGTTACAGAAAAAAAATCCATTTAAGCCTCATACTTTTCCTAGGAAATATGTATTATTGTCCCCATATTACAAACAAGCTGCAGATGGTGAAACACAGTGTACCTTTTCACTGATACTGAGAGGTTGTGTGATATATTTTAGGGAGTGTCTCATAGGCATTTTTGGTACAGGTTTAAATGAGACAAGTTTAGAGGATATATCATCTTAGTAATTCTGTGGCAATTTAGAGAACCTGGGTATACGAAATGATATCTACACTGAAAGGAAGGACTTACTCATGTATTCATTACATAATATCCCCAAATTCATTGAGAACTTCCTTAAGGTTCCTGTGCTAAATACCTAGATTACAATTAACATCAATCTTTCATGTCCTACATGGAGCTTTTAATCTAACCTGAGTGCCAGAATTTGTATGGCCAAGAATAAATGCCATGTGTGGGTAATTGGGTTAATGCCAAATGAGTATGACAATAAGTAATACAAGTGTGGATTTGAAATGATACTTTACGGTTGGCGTAATCAGGAATTGCTACAAGAGGCTATAATAAGAAGAGATGAGGGCATTCTCTATGTGACAAAGAAGAGAGAGAAAGTAAGATAATCAAGGCATAAGGAATGGCATAAACCTAAGCATAGAAATAAAAAGTAGCATGGCATATCCAAACAGCATTGTACACACTTGTTTTACCTAGAAAGACTTCCTATCAGGAAAGTGAAGAAGACAAGATTAGCGAGAAAACAGATGATAGAGGTCTCTGAATACCACAAAAAAATGTTTAGATTTTCCATATGGGCAGTGAGAGACAACTATTTCAGAATAATTTTCATATTGCAAATTATTCTATTTATTTTGTATCCTCTCATTAGTAGATAAGCTCTCTGTTCACTATGCTTAGAGCAAAAACTGACACTCTATATGTAATATGCACTCAATTAGTGTTGACCTTCTGGCTGATTGGCATTTAAGGTTTCCAGGCAAATGAATTTCCTACATAATGTAGATCAATTTTAAGATTAACTTATAATGAATCCTGAACAGATCTGTATACTGATAGACTATACAGAAAAGGCAGGTTAGAAAGTTGTGGTAATAACTCAGGCATGAAAGAAAGTTGTAGGAGGTAATCATAGACATTTGGAGATAAGGGATAGTTGAAAATTTTAAGAAGCAAGTCTGATTGATATATAAGTAGTTCAGAATTAAAATACAAAAAAGCACATCCCAAATAGCAAATTAAAGACTGTGAATAGCTCTTCCTTCATAGAAGCAACAAGAACATTGACAATAATTGTTAAACTACACATTTTCAGAACTCTCAAAATTAATCAAATGGCTGAAAATTTATGAAGCATTTATTCTTTAAGAAATGGCTAAGTCTTGGTAAGAACTATGAACTGTGGATATATCATATTTCCATCCCCTCTGCCCCGCTCTACCCAGCTCTTGAAAAACAATGGGCTCACAACCACTATAGCTGTGATAGCCAGTTGCCCTGCATGCAGCTACTAAAAGGAGCACATCAGATTTGGAGATTCATGCAAATACCATTTCTAGACAATTTTTAATATTTAATATCTGAAAATTATCTGGAAAATCCCTTTACAGAGGTCTTTATTTGACTAGACTCATAGTACTCAGTGGGAAAGCCCTATGCCCAGGTTGTACATCAAAATTATTTAGAAGCAACTGTTTAATATTTCGGCTTACTTGAGGTGACACAACAAGTTGGGACAAACAACAGGTCATTCAAAAAACTAAAACTAAACCTAAAAAAAAAAAAAAACAATTAGAATAAAGAATTAGAATGAGGTATCAATAGAGAACTTTGAAAAGTTCTGAAATATTCCTGAGACTCTAGAAGACTATGTGCAAATAAAGGTTGTGTTTGTGCCCAAGAAATATCTAAGAAGGTCCTAATACATTACCACTTTCTGACTTTGAGGTCTTTCTGTGAAACAAGGAAGTAAAGGGCAAGGCAAAGTCATAAATTGCTGGAACATTGAAGGCATGCCTCAACACAAACAAAGTGGCCCTGCGCAATGGGAAGGAAATTTGTTAGTTTAGTGAATCTAAAGAAATCCGTCCAGTCATTACCTGACCATTAAACTAGCTGAGGAGAGATTTCAGTGACCACTCTTGACAAAGAATATGGGATTTTCAGAATTTATTAAGAAAAGTTACTAAATAAATAAATAATAGCAAAACCTCTGGGATTATCAGAGTGGTCACATTATATGATGATATAAAACATCCAGTTTTTGTCAACAATAACAAAAACAAGATCTCCAAAAAGCAGAAAACTATGGCCCATACACACAGAAAAATAGTCAATAGAAATTGTCTCAGAGGAAGCCCATATTCTGAACTTAATAGAAAAATAATTAAAAGTAGGTATTATAAATATGTTCAAGCAAGTAAAGAAAACTGTGACTAAAGAATTAAAGGTAGTGTGAGAATGCTGTATGGCTAAATAAGGATTATTGATGAGGATGAATAAATTATAAAAGAAAAAAATGAAATTCCACAGTTGAGAAATATAAGTGAATGAAAAATTTACTAGGGAGACTTAGAAAATTTGAGCTAGCAGAATAAAGATGCAGTGAACAAAAAGATGGGTCAATTAAGATAGTCTACTATGAGGAAAAGAAAGAGAAAATTTAGAAGACTGAATAAAGCTTCAGACTATTATCCTAGTCATCTAACGCAGGTACAGAAAATTAAATACCACGTTTTCACATATAAGTGGGAGCTGAACAATCAGAACACAAGGACACAGGGAGGAAAACAACACACACTGAGGCTTGTCAGGAGGAAGGAGGAGGGAGAGTATCAGAATAAACAGCTAATGCATACTGGGCTTAATACATAGGTGATGGGTTGATAGGTGTAGCAAATCACCATTGCACATGTTTACCTATGTAACAAACCTGCACAACCTGCACATGTATCCTGGAACTTAAAATATAATTAAAAAAAATTTTTTTACAAAAAAGAACTTCAGAGACCTGTGGTATACCATCATTCATATCAACATATGTATAATGGAATATTAAGAAAAAGTAGAGAAAGAGACAAAAAGAATATTTGAAGAAGGAATGGCCAAAAACTTCCCACATTTTGTGAAAAACACTATCAGTATAACCCAAAAGCTTAATGAACATCAAGGATGATAAACTCAGAGAAAATCACATCTAGACTTACAATAGTTAATATGTTGAAGACAAAGACATTATCTTGAAACTAGCAAAAAAAAGTAACTTATGTACAAGCAAGCCTCAATAAAACTGACAGTTTCCAAAAACTGTCTTAACAAAAACATGGATGTTAGAAGCAAAGGGATAACATATTCAAAGCCTCAAACAAAAAGAAAAATCAACCATGAATTGTACGTTCAGCAAAACTATACTTCAAAAATTAAACAGAAGTTAAAACATTTCCAGACAAACAAAAATTGAAGGAAGTTATCACTAGCTAATGTGCCCTATGAGAAAGAGTAAAAGAAGTTCTTCAGACTAAGATGAAAGAACACTAGACAGTTACATGCATCCACATGAAGTAAAGAGCTCCAGAAAAGAAAAACACACAGGTGAATATAAATGTAGTTTTGTTTGTAATATTTTTTATCATCTTATATGAAGAAAAATGAAGCAATAATTATAATCCTGTGTTTGCCAGCTTATACTATTGCGGAGGAAAAATTAAATTTTAAATTTGAACTCAATTGAACGTGGACACAAACAATGGTCACCAAGTCCTGGAACAGGTTGTGTGAGCCCCTTGAGGTGTATATCCAGCACTGTTTCATAGAAATCTCTATTTCAATCTATTCCTATGTGTTAGTTATTGAAAAACAATAGACAATCACAAAAACAAGTTGACCTTTTGTGTTCCTTGAGCCATATATGTATATTAGGGAAAAAGCCACATATGTATGGTTACAATATATATAATATACATGTTTGTATGTGTGTATAGATATATGTGTGCATATATGCATGTACACATATACATACATATACACATATGCACACACATATATATATACATATGCCATGTGCTCTATAACAACAATTTGTTCAACATTAGACTGCATATATGACAGTGGTACCATAAGATTATATGTGTGTATCTATATGTGTGCATATATGTGTGTATATGGAACCACTGTCTAATGGGAGCACACACACACATATATGGTCCCACAAAACAGTGGTCTCATATACACACATATACACATATACAGACACATATACATACACACATATACATATACATACATATACATATGTATGCCATGCTCTCCGTAACAGTAATTTGTTCAACAGTAGACTGCATGTATGACAGTGGTCCCATAAAATTAAATCAGATTTTTACTGAATCTTTTCCACATTTTATATGTTTAGACACACAAATACTTACCATTGTGTTATAATTGCCTACAAAATTGAATATGGTAATATGCTATGTAGGTTTGTAGCCTGGGAGCAATAGGCTATACCATATAGCCTAGGTGTATAGTAGGTGATACTATCCAGTTTTGTGTAAGTATACTCTATGATGTTCACACAACAATGAAATTACCTAATTATGCATTTCTCAGAACATATCCACATCATTAAGTGACACATGACTCTGTGTGTTTATGTGTATAAATATAAATAAAAATATGTAAAAGCACTAGAAAATATCTCTCTAACAGAAAAAGTACATCAGTGAAGAAATAGAGGAAACAAAGACATACAGAAGTATAATTTAAAAATCAGTTGTAAATCCTACATTAACAATAATTACATTAAATGTAAGTGATTTATACACTGTACATAGATTGTCAGGATTGACTTTTTAAAGACATTATCCAACAGCTTGAAGTACACAATAGAAATGCTGAAGATTCAAAGACATAAGTAGGTTGAAGGTAAAAGTATAAAAAAGATATAGCAGCAGACAAAAAAATTAAGACTGGAATGCCTATGCTAATATCAGAAAATGGACTTTAGGACACACTGTTACCAGAGTCAAATAATGAAATTTCATAATGATAAGAACATCAATATATAACAGTCATAAACATTCATGCACTTAACAACAGAACTCCAAAATAAGTGAAAAGTTGAAGGAATTAAAGAGAAATTGGCAATTTGACAATAATAACTGGAGACTTCAACTCCCCATTTTCAATTATGGCTTGCACAATCATGCAAAAAATCAACAAAGAAATAGAAGACTATAAAAATAATATGTAATAACCAGGCGTAATAGACATCTATAAAACATTCTGCACAACAATAGTAGATTACGCCTTCTTTTAATGTGAACACAAAATATTCTACAGGAGAAAGCACAGTTAGGCTTTAAACAAGACTTAATAAATGTAAGGGATTGAAGTTATACAAAGTATGTTCTCTGATCACAATAGAATGAAATTAAGTATCGCTAACAGAAAGAAATTTGGAAAATTCACAAATTTGTGGAAATTTGGTGACATCAGTTAAAATAACTGATGGATCAAAGAAATCAAAAGGAAAACTGGAAAATAATTTGAGATGAATACAAAACATTGCATTACAAACCTTATGGAATGTAGCTAAAGCAGTGATCAGAGAGAATTTTACAGCTATAAATTTTACAAGTATAAATACCTAAATTAAAAAGAAGAAAGATAAGAATTACATTGAATCTGTAGATTGCATTGGGCATTATGGTAATTTTTAACAATATTGCTTCTTCTGATGGATGAACATGAGTTTTTGTGTGTGTGTGTGTGTTATCTATTATTTCCTTCATCCATGTTTTGTAGTTATCCCTGTAAATATGTTTCATTTCCTTGGTTAAATGTATTCCTATGCTATTGTAAATGAGATTGAGTTCTTGATTTGATTTTCAGTTCTCAGCTATATGTTATTATTGGTGTAAAGTAATGCCACTTATTTTTGTGCATTGATTTTGTATCCTGAAATTTTAATGAAGTAAATTATCAAATCCAGGTGTCTTTTGGCGATGTCTTTGGGGTTTTCTAGGTACAGGTTCCAATCATCAGGAGCTAAACAGTGGGTAAACATGGACATATAGAGTGGAGAAATAGACACTGGAGACTCTGAAAGGAGGGGAGCTGAGGGACAAAATGCTACCTATTGAGTACAATGTGTACTGTTGGAGTAATGAGTATACTAAATGCCCAGACTTCATCAGTAAGCAATATATCCATGTAACAGAACTGCACTTGTATCCTCTTCACTGTAACAATTTTTTTTAAAAGGAAAGACAGATAGAAAGACAAAATCAGTAAACTAAACTTTCATATGAAGAAACTAGGAAAAGAACAGAAAACTAAACCTAGAACATGTAAGAAAAAAGGAAATAAAAAATACTAGGTTAGAAATTAATAAAATATTTTTAAAAACCAGAGAAACAATAGAGAATTACCAAATTGCCCTTAAATGGGGCTAATAAAACTGACAAACTTCAGTTAGACTGAACAAGAAAAGGGAGAGAAAATTCAAAATAATAACATTATGAATGAAAGAGCAGACATCCTAACCACATTTATAGAAATAAAAAGGATTATAAGGGCATACTGTGAACCATCATATGAAAAACTGGATACATTAGATGAAATAGGTAAATTCCTAGAATAACACAAACTATGAAAACTAGCTTAATAAGAAGTAGAAAACCTGAATAAAACTATAAGGAGGAATTGAATTAATTTAAAACCTTTCTACCAAGAAAAGCCCACAGCTAGGTGGCTTAATTGGTAAATTCTGTCAAATGTTAAAATATTAATACCTATTGTTTGCAAACTAAAAGAAAAAATATATGAGAAAAGAACACTTCACAAATAATTTTATGATGTGAGAGCATCACCCTAATACCATGACTGGAAAAATATATCACAAAAGAAGAAACTACAGACCTATATCTCTTATGAATATAGACTCAAAAACCCTGATGAAATATTAGCATGCCAAAAATGGTAACATATATATAACATACATATAAGTAATATATTCCATGAGAATGTGTGATTTATCCCACTATTTCTGAATGGTTTAACATCCAAAAATTAATGTAATAAACTATATTAAAACAATAAGTGACAAAAGCACATTATAATCCCAATAGACACAGAGAGAGCACTTGATAAAATAAGGTCATTCTGTGATAAAAGCACTCAAAAAACTAGAAATAGAAAGAAATTTCCTCAACCTGAAAAAGGACACCTTAAAAAATTGACATCTAATGCTGTGCTCTATGTGTAAGACTGAATGCTTTCTGCCTAAGATGAAGAACAAGTATTTCCATGCAGATCACTTTTATTCAACCTTGAGGTGGAGGTTCTACTCAGAGCTACTAAGCAGGAAAAATAAATAAAATAAAATAAATAAGAAAAATAAATAAAAATATCCAGATGGAAAGAGAGAAGTTAAATTGTATCTATTCACAGATAACATGAACTGGTATGTAGAAAGTCTGAAGGAATCATTACATTTTTTTAAAGGGAAAATCAACATCAGACTAAGAAACAAGTTCATGCGGCTGCAGGATACAAGATCAATCTACAAAAATTGATTGATTTCTAGATACTAGCAATAAATAACCCTAAAACAAAATGAAAAATGTAATTTCACTTACAATAGCATCAAAAATAATAACATGCTTATGAATACATTTATCAGAAGTGCAAGATTTTTACTATAAAATTACAAAAAAAGATGAAAATAATTAATGAATACCTAAGTAGATGCAATAGCATCCTATGTATTTGAATCAGAAGACAATATTCTGAAAATGGAAATGCTCCTCAAATTAATCTATACATGAAATGCAATCACTATCACAACCTCAGCTGGATTTTTCTTTTTTTTTTTATAGTAATTGACTAATTGATCCTAAAATTTTTATGGAAGTACAGGGGTCCCAGAATAGCCAAGACAATCTTGCAAAAGAAGAAAATGATGAATCAGTCACATTTCCCAATTTCCAAATCTACTACAAAGCTACAGTAATCAAGACTGAGTCATACTGACATAAGGATAGACATGTAGATTATTGGAATAGAATTTAGAGTCTAAAAATAAACCTTTGCATTTATAGCAATTGATTTTGAGAAATGATGCCAGTACAACTGGATATCTAAAAGAATGAAATTAGACATCATACCTCAAACCACATACCAAAATTAAATGAATTTACATCTAAAAATCAGAGCTAAAACTATTACATTCTTAAAAGAAATGTAAATATAAATCTTTGTTCTCTTGGGTTAGGCGAGAGTGTCTTATAAGTGACACCCAAAGCACAAGACACAAAGAAAGATAAATTAGACTTCATCAAAATTAAGAACTTTTGTTTTAATGGACACCAGAAAGAAAATATTTGTGTATTATATATTTCATAAAGGACTTGTATCCAGAACATATAATGACTTCTTACAATAAAGAATACATAAAGAACTCAACAGTAAAAAGACAAAAAGCCAGTTTTTTGAATAGCCAAGGTTTTGAAGACAGATTTCTTCAAAAAATGTATACAAATGGCCCATACACACATGAAAAGATGCTCAATATCTTTAGTCATCAGGGAAATGCAAATGAAACCACAATGAGATACGATCCTGATACAGAGAAGGCTTAACTTTGGCAACTGCCTAACTCCCACTTTCATAGTGTTTCCTTCCCCTCTGGATCCAATCCTTCATTTAGTCTACAAAATATAGTGCAGAAAGGCAACAGAATTGCACAAATGCAGAGGGCACCATTTACATTACATTATATTGTAACAATGCTCCCTGGATAACTACAGTGTATCAGTATTGCCTCCATATCTATGACATTAGAACAATGAGAAAACCTTAATGGAGAGTGGAGTCAAAGGCTGTTGACCTGATAACATCTAATTTCTCTGGAGGAGTAGATGTGCCAGTGGAAGCTGCCAGTTTCAACATCTGGATTGTATTGGAGACATGGTGAGGAATCTAAAGGTTATTAGTTTCCTTTTGCCCAGAACACCATCTTTCTATAGAAATATCTAGTGATATTTTGACCGTCGAACTATTGATTGAGGTATAACTTAATTCAGGCAAGTGTCTTTCTACACAGCTAGCCAGGAACCAGTCATTTCATAGGGTTACTTCTAGAGGGCTAGGTTCATTAAGTTTGATTCTACTACTTTCACAAACAGAAGATGGCTTTTGCCTTACAATTCACCAAACATACTGAATCATTTATTACAGCAGCTGTTGATGAAATATCAACTGGAGAAGAGTTTGATCTCAGTAACCTGTAACATTAAGGTAGTAGCCATAATGATGTCAGTGAGATTCATCAGGAGAGCTTGCTTAGAGGCCATATTTATCTCTTGGACCTCAATCACACATGAGGGAATTTTGCTGGGAGAGTTTGGTCCATTTTATTTAATTGGATTTCTGGTGATATGTAGTATAACTTCCCTGCAAATAAAACTATAAAAGTTCACATCTCACTATTTTCCCCTAGAGTTTTTTCTTTTCGTTTAACATCTTTTTAGTTTTCATTAGAAATCCTGGAATTTCTTAAGACTTACAGAATGCATTTGTACCTTTTAAATATATACAAAGTGAATGGAGAGGATGGAAAGAATTATACTACATAGAAGCATTCCTAAACCTTTCAGTTGGTACAGGGTTGGGGCTTAGGAGTCTGGGAACTTAAAAGTCCCTAGAAATTAAAGTGCTTCAAATATTAACATGTTATGTCTATGATACCTAGGTGGTTTTAAATCCTCCAGTCACAATGTGTTAATATAATCCATTAGTAAATTTCTGTTAGGACATGTGCTTTATCACTGGGAAGGCTGACCCTTAAATAATTCCCCACCACTCTACACCAGGCATGAGTGAATTATATTTCAGCATAGGGGATATTTTTAAATTTAAAAGTGTTTTATGTTACCGGATGGCTAGTGAACTTTTGGGACTTGGAGACTATGAGAATTCCAAATATCATTTCTGTCCCTTCAAACTGTCAACCGAAGGTAACTCACTCAATCTGTTAGACTTTAGTGATTTCATCTTCAGAACAGGGTGGGGTAGACATACCTCACGGGATCATTTTGAGGCTTAAATAAGATAATGTATCTAACATGTGTGAAAACAACTAGCAGAGTAACTTACACATGAAGGGACATCATGGAAGTTAGTCAAATATTAATAAATAGTAGTTATAAACATTCATCCAACAGTATTGGTCAAATATCCATGAGATATTTGATAAATACAAATTGACTCTGGATTGAGTAATATATTTGATTGTTCCTGAAGGTTTCCTGAAGGACTAAGGTTAATTGTTAATAGAAGTATCTCACATCAGCACATAGAGAGGAAATGAAGACTTAAGTGACTAAAATATTTCAGACTTCAAACCCATCCTTAGTTCTGGAGTCTGAGTTTTTCTTAACCACTTTCTTCATTATAGAATTGCAATACACAGTGTTTAAGAGCATGAGCTTGAAAATCAGACCTCAAGGAATCAAGTCAAGACTCTGTCTCTTTCTAGCTGTTCGACCTTGGGCAAATTTACTGTGATTCAAAGTTTGCATCAGTATGGTAGTAGTATAATAGAGTGATCTCCTAGGGTTGCTGTGAGGTTTAAATACATTAATTCAAGTTAAGCCTGGAACATTGTAAGCTCTTGTTGATGATGGCTTTTGTTTTTATTGCATGAACTTACTTAGGCCTTCTCTTCATTTAGCTATAAAAATACAGAGTAAGGTACTAAAAAGCACTATTTTCACTTCCTAAAAGCTGTTTAGTTTAACTCTTGGAATTTTTTGCCTTTAAATTCCTTCGATGAAGGCTTTAAACATTATTGCAACTTTGGGAGACTTTTTTTTTCTTTTTTGAAAACAATTATAATTTTTCTTTTCTTTCTTTTTTTTTTTGTAATTCACAAAGATTTCCAAATCTTTTGGGAAAATTTCTCACATTTTTAATCAGAAGCAAGGTTAGGGAGGGAACATGAATCTTTAACAGGTTGAGAGACAACTATGTAAAGAACAGATTCTTTGACAATGGGAACAAAACACCGTAATGGACAACCACAATGTCTTCTTTCCTTTTTTGACCTTTAATTGAAAGATTGAAGATAAGTAGTTCCTGTGAGAAAGCAAAAGGCTGATATACTTACCCTGTAGCCTAAAGTAAAAATGCTTCCTGGCAGCTTTACTATATATTATGAATCACCCTCTTGTCACTCTAAGAAGTTCATAGCTAAGTAAAATGCTAGAAATGGATTGATGGTACTGTGACAGGCACCAGAACTGGAGGAAAAGGTGAAAGGCCTCTAGATAATACAACTGGGTCTCCCTCAAGGCATTTTTTGGTAAAGCTGATGTTTCTGACCTAAAGCTGTCCTGTCTTACTGTATCAGAAATGATTGCTCTTTAAATTTTTTCACTATTTTAGAACATACCAATCTGCACGGTAAGGTTCTGGAAAGCCAAGTACATTTTATTGTCATTTCAAATTTAAATATTCCTGTGCCTTTTGGAATTATCTGGAAGGCAGGAGCATCCAAAAATAAACCCTAAAGCACTACTGGTCTTTCTTAAGGAGCTCATTGAAAATCTCTTAATAATCAGACCCTTGAAAAGAAACGACTGAAAAGAGAAAAGACTGGATGCAAGACACTATTTGATATCTCACTTTAACAACTTACACAGTCACATATCATTTTTTTGTCACCTTTCCTCCAAGCCAATGAAACTTATGTGTCTCTTCATATAGTATTTAATTGTAATTTAGCCATATTTGTTGATAGTCCTTTATAGATTTTAAAGTTTTCATGAAAAAGGCCTATTTTAATGTGGCATAGTTGACAGCCACCTCATCATGCAAATTAAGGGATCATTTGTTCCCTCCTCCAAATTTTCCTTCAATATTCTAGACTCATATAATATGCAAGGCAGTATGATAAACACCTTATCATACCAAGTGACACAGGAATTAAGGAGTGCATCTAGGTGATCAAAGTTAATCAAAGATGTATGCGAACTATATAATGAAAAGTAGCTTAAGTTTGGTATAATGTGGAGGTGCAAAAACTTTCAGTGGGGCCTACATAAAGGTCAGTTCAATGGTTGTGGAAAATTCTAGAAAGCTTCCTGGATCTTGAATACTATTAGAGAACTGGAAGAGACAAGGACAGAGAGAAAGAAAGAGAGAGAATACTAGGTCTATGGATCTTAAGATGACATTATACTGAGGAAAGAACATGCAATCTGGTTTGTGGAAGTGTGGGCAACCCCATGTGGCTTAAAGGTGGAACAAAAGAACTGAAGTAGGCAATAACTTTAAAGAAAATGGTTAAGTAAGGGCAATGGTGATGTATCTGTTAAAAAAAAATACATCTTGGGGCCCCAATATCACTAAGCTAAAGGGGAGACTCAAACTGGGAACTGCACACATTCCTTCCATTCTATTTAGTCATTTCTATGCTCACTAAGATAAATACATATGTGATTGCTTCATTTGGAAAGGCTAATCAGAAACTCAAAAGAATGCAACCATATGTCTCTCACCTACTTGTGACCTGGAAGCCCCCTCCCTATTTCCCACCATTTTGGAAGTACCTGTGTACATGTTACATACATATTCATTATTGTCTCGTCTCCCTAAAATGTACAAAACCAAGCTGAGCTTGACCACCTTGGGTATATGTCATCAGGACTTCCTTCCTGAGGCCATGCCATTTGTGCACGTCCTTAATTTTGGCAAAATAAACTTTGTAAATTGACTCTGACCTGTCTCAGATATTTGGGGTTCACAAACTTAACATTAAACATGCTATTCAGCCATATTTAGCCATATATACCATAAAAGAAGCCACATGTTGTAACAAAAATTGCTTGGGTTATGTTATTGGATAAACATAAGGGGTCTAATATGGAAGATGAAATAATCCTGCTACTTACTACTCACTGATTCCCAATACTTGCATGATGTTAATCAAGTTATTTAATCTTTCTGAACCTCAGTTTTCTCAGTTATAAAATGAGAATCATGCCTCATTGAAATTAGAGAGTTCCCTGATCCCCCTTGCAGCATGTGTGACAGGGCTGTGGCTCCTCTCTTTGGCTGCCATGTGCACTCAAACCCCTTACAGGACGGGGAACACACAGACCGGCAGGTGCAGAAGCTGGGGCAATCACCCCTTGGCTCTGCCATCACAGTAGCATCCAGGGATGGGAGCTTGTGACTGCTGAAGCCCAGGTGGGCATATGTTACAGTGTGCTCTATTAGTCTTCCTGTTCATGGATGGCTTGAGCGCTAACCAGCTCAGTGCCTTCTTGGTACCCAGGTCCGTGTCTGGTGTCCAGGAAGAATCAGGTAGCACAGGGACATGAAGGATGAATGTGGGGGTTTTATTGAGTGGTGGAGGTGGCTCTCAGGGGGATGGATGGGGAGTTGGAAGGGAAATGGAGTGGGAAGATGATCTTCCCCTGGAGTTTGGCCATCCATTGGCTGGTCTCTCCAACCATCCCCAGCTGAACACTTCTTGGTGTACAGACGCTCCTTCTCTTCTCTGATGGACTGTTCTGCTGTTGTTCTGCTCTTCTGTTAATCCTCTCATCTTCTCATCTGTCTGTCTGCTTGTAGAGCATGGGGTTGGGGTTTATATGGGTACAGGATAGGGGTGCATGGTGGGCCAAAAGGCAACTTCTGGATGTGAAAACAGGAATGACCATTTTAATTTAGGGCTGTGGATTTCCAGGCTTGAGGGTAGGGCCTTTGCCAGGGAACCACCCTCTTCTACCCAGTATTTTCCTGTCTCTTGTCTATATGATTTTAAAGGTTGCTTAGTTTACAGGTAAATACAAGAAATATGGTTGGCAATATTTAGGCATAAAACAAATATGATTAATAATAATCATAAACTATTATTTTATAGAAATGTATCAAGTTGGTTATCTATATAATTATTATGCTCATTAGAATTTAAGCTACTTCAGGACATGGACGTTTATTATATTTACTGCTATATCCTTAATGATGAGAACATTTCCTGTTGCTCACTCAGTATTTGTTAAATGAATGAATGAATAGCCATACTCAATTTATTAGGAGTGATTATATTCATCACCGTCAAAATAAAACTTTAGGAAGACTAAACTTTCTGGAAGTTCTATGTAGGAAGGATTAGAGTAAGAAGTATCAGCCTTTATCAGGATACTGTCACAGGAAGCTAGATGACAATTAATGTATGATTCTTCTAAAAATAAATAGAATTAAGGGACAATATTCAAGAGACATTATGGTGGATGAATGAAATGCTGAGATGTAGAAACTGATCATATAAAGTTGGGATAAGGAGGGAGCTGAAAAAGGATAGGCTGCCTCAATGTCGATGAAGGAGTCCGCAATGCTTAAGGTTTTGAGCCTCAGCATTTAGCAGGATGTTGACCTTAATTTACCAAAATGAGAATGTCAGGAGTAAGAGTATATTTGCAAAGGAAGGCAAGCAAGTCAATTTTAGACTTATATATGTAGATATATACTTACTGTGTCTTTCCTAAGTCAGATGCTACGTAACGAACTTCATACTCATTATCACTTTAAGACCTTCTCAATGGTCATATGAGGTGGGCATAATGATTACGTACTTTTTACACAAGGGGAGACCAAATCATACATACAGTGACTGAATAGCATTCCCAGGGTCACATAAAAAGGATGTTGGGATTTCTCGTAGGCTGTCTCAACTCCAGAGATTCTAACCATAAGGCTCCATTGCATAGTTTGAGTTTGCGATGCTACTGGGATATCAGAGAGAGGAAGGAATAAGTAGTCCAAGATCTTAAGTGAAAGATTTGTCATTTTACCTTGTAATTGGTATATAATATGTCCTGATGAGTTTTATTTTTAAGAAATTCCTTTCAAATTATTTTTGGAAATTATTATACTATAGAATCCCTTACCAAATATCCCATATTTATTTGCTCAATTACACATATTTATTTAATTCTACGCAGGGGGTGGTAAAAATAAGATTCGGTTAACATCTGCCGTGGATGTGGTAGAGGCCCCAGTGGAGAAAGAGACAGTAATAGGAAGAATCCTAGGTGATACTGACCTTTCCCCCAGGCTGAAACTGACAACAATCCCCTGATATTTTACCATCAGCTTTTTGGGTTCTTATTTTCCACATGAATTTCCTCAGAAACTTTGATATATAATCATCTCAATTCTCAGTGGTCAATTTTCAATTTTAAATATAAATGGTGAAAGCAGTTTTTATGTTGCATTTAGTTGATTCATGAGATGAACATTAACAAATGTCCTTGAGAATATCCCTCTGTCTCCTGTGTATCCAATCAAGCAACTAATTATCATTCAGGTGACACGCACAACTTTAGCAACATTTCTGATTTATCAGAACCTTCCTCTTTGTGTACATTTTTGCTATCATGTTATATCCCAACAAATGCTTAATTGTTAATCAAATTCATTTTTAGGACATGGCATTTTCAGTATCAAACTGGATGCTGCTGTCCAGGCCTAACAAATTGATGGAAATGTGATTTCAGGAACCTGATAACCAGATAAGCAAAAATTTACAGCTGATTTTACTAGTCAGGAAGTAGTTCTGTGTCCCATAATCTACAGTGATACTAAAGTAGTCTCTATTTAGCTACAAGGACTAGTGGGCCCAACATTTATTTATTTTTAATGGATTTTGCATTATTTCCTTAATGAGTAGACAAAGTTAGTCTAAAACAGACTATGGGGTTGTGTCTGGAATATGTCTTAAGTCAGGGACTCAATTAAAGACTATTATTGTTAGACATTCATTAGGCTTGAATATGAGTGTGGTTGCCAGTACAGAGCCTTTTTTTTTTTGTACAATTTTATGGAATTTTGCCTTTCTCTTTTTAATCTCATGATTTTTTGAGATTTTGATTTGTATTAGAGTAAAAATAAAGGCATGGCTTCTTCAACACTGTATCCTTCACAGTCTGTGGACAGATCCCTACCTGACATGTTCTCAATGAATGTTTATTAAATTGGGTGGAAGTTGCGATTCTGAAATAAAACAGGAGAGCACAGAAGCTATGTTTAAAACATACCCTACGATTTGTCCTCATGTGAGGTATCTTGTCATTTTGGCTCTGGTGCAAATCAACATTGAAGTAATTTGGTTGGCATGCAATACTCCCAATTTCCTTAACTCAAGAGAATCTGAAAATTGCCAGCACAGAGAAGGACGTCAGCATGAAGCAAGACTATTGAGCAGGGAACACACATATATTGAGGAACGCTGATGAGGAAGGTCAGGATTCACTTCTTAGGAGTCATGTTTTTCATTTCTTTTCCCACTAGAAACTCACCAAATATTGTGCCCTAGCCTTTTGCTGGAATGTTGAAATGTACTGAGACAGACCCTAAACTGGAGTTTGCTAAACAGCTTCTTTTCTAGAAAATTTGAATGACTTTAATAATGACAGAAGTAGTTTCTTCCTGTAGAGTCAAGAAAGGGGGGTTACAAATGAAGATCCTTTAGAGGAATGGATTTGATGCAAGGTAGTAACAAATCCCCAAGTGTCTTTGAGGCGCTTCCTTGACTGCCATGCTAAAGAGGTTCATCTCGACCCCTTACTAAGCTCACTACTTCCTAGGTGCAGAAAGCATAAAGCATATTGAACAGCCTGAGTATGACTCCAAAGCACAGCAGAGGCATGTGGGTGTTCAGTGGCTAGATTGTTATTATTCCAGCAGCTACACATTTATTGGAGGAGGTGCTCTTTTCTTTAGGATTAATTTGGTTTACATCACAATGGGTACCGTTGATGAGTTAGAATCTTTAAGCTTTCTCTAGCTTAGTGAAAGCTTGATTTGCCCTGGAAAATAAAAATGAAAATACAAAAAGGCTTTCTCATCTTTGAACAGCTTTTTTTTCTCTGTCTCTCTCTCTCTCTCTCTCTCTCTTTTTTTTAGTAAACAGCAGAGCTACTAAGCAGAAGTGACATTCCAAATGGGTGGTGAAAGTAATAGACCATAAAATAATAAGGTAAAAATCTCTATTTGAACTCCATTCATTTAGAATTTATTATTACATGAAGACAGACCAGACATATGTTTACTTTTAGAAGGGGTTACTACCCCAAAATGCAATAAAACACAACAAAATGTTATCATAGATGACTGACCAATTTGGGTTCCTTTTCAACTATCTTAAGCAAGAATATTTGCTAACAGTATCAACTTTCAATAAATAGAAAACAAAACATAGAAGTGATGTTGATATAATTATTAATATGTCAGAATGTTCCCCATTAAAAGGTTGATTTTTTTATTAATATCCATGTTGGTACCAATTATTTTGTATCATAGAAAAGGAATTTTTACGAATTACTTAGAGGGAAGGCATTTGGTGCCAATCTGTATGAAAATGACAGACATTTATTGACTATCTAATATGTGCCAGCACTATGCCTACATCATTGAATTTAATTATTACAACAAAGATAGAAGGTGGGTACATTTTTTTTATGTTTTATAGACTAAGATACCATAGCTTAAAAAGTTAAAAGCAATTTGCCCAAGGCCAAACGGCTAATACGTGGCTGAGACAAGGCTGGGAGCCAGGTCTGTCTGATACTGAATCATGTGCCTTTAACTCCTTTGACACACTGTTTCTTGATTTCTGCTGACAAAGTGCTTTCCATGTACAATCCCTAGCATAGCAGCATAAAGACAGCAATAAAGTAGGTTAAATGAAGAAATGCTGTATAATGTACATAGGTACATGGAGCCTGGCTGTATATTGGTCAGATTTTTAAAATCGTGTTGTTTTAGTTAAGTATGAGGATTTGTTCCTGTGTGTATGGTTGATCTCAAAGCACTAAAGTCAGAAGGGCATGAATATAGTAAATAAATGGCCAGTGCAAAAGTGGATGAGACAGGAGGGAAGGATACCTTATAAAAATACTGGAAATAGAAAGCAGAAGCTCAGTTTCACAGTTGTTAGCCTCCTAAGACCCTATACACTTTAGGCCATTCTTTACTCTTAGGTACTGAAGACATTGGAGACCACATTCCAAAAGAAGTTACATAAAAAACCTAAAAGTTTGCTACTATTTCAAAATGTAAAACATTTTCCCATTGCTATATTTAAAAAAAATAAGATGGAAGAGGTAAGTTCCTTTTGCTATGTTTTCATTTAAAGATGATTTTTATTTTGTTGATGGATTACTGGGCTTTGTAATAACCATAAATAAAAATGCATTTCTCTAAAATAGTGTAAATTCAGATGTTCACTAATTCGGACTTTCATTACCATCAATAATTATGAGCTAACACTTTCATATTGTTACTAAGTAGAGTCTGGCTCTGAACTTCTTTGGCATAGCATACTACTGTTGAACCACACATTTAAAAACTCCACTTAGCCTTTTACCGAATAGACTGTAAGAGCCTCAAAGGACACAATACTGTCCTAGCTGTCAATAATTGATGGACTAGAGTCTACCCATAGGCTTTCATTTGATAGACTGCAAAATATAAATGATCTAAAAAGTGTGAATTAGTGTATTAAAATAAAATTTAATCTCCGCATAGGATCATTTTTACACTTTCCTATTTTAAAATTTAAGACATGATTACAGTTACAGGAAAAGTTGACTCGTTCATCTCCCCTAAGACCTCTTCACACCCCTTTTAAAAACAGAAAACTAAAAGAGAGGGGAGGCGGGCTGATGAAAACCATAGCTGGACCTTATTTTTCACTGGCTAACAGAGGACAGAGGGAAGACAGCATAAACACTTACGCCCACCCTCAAGAGAAAATGTGGGACTGGATAGGATTTAATCCTTAATTCTTAATGCTAGTCATTTATCAGGCTAAACTGTCTGAGCAATTAAGTATGCGCCATCTGGAAATCGAAACCTGAACATCATAGGAAAATGCAAGCCAGCAGAGTGGAAAGGTGCAAGTGGAAAGTGCTTGTTAAAGAAGTGACTTGGGGCTCCTCTTCCATCCAGCGACTATGTAGGACTCGATGCCCGACAAATAGGCGAGAAAGACTGCAAAGGAGAAGAAACAATTGTATAGCAGAGGCTCGCCTTAGAGGAACTCAAGTCTACCCGAGGTGGTAAGACATAGGTAAATATAACACAGTTAAGTGACTATATGCTATGGAGAGGGTTATGTCCCACAAAATTTGTATGTTGGATCACTAATCTCTAATATGACTGCATTTGGATATCAAGGTTTTAGGAGGAAATTAATGATGTCATAAAAGTGGGATGCTGGCTGGGTGTGGTGGCTCACGCTTGTAATCCCAACACTTTCAGAGGCAGAGGTGGATGGATCATGAGATCAGGAGTTCGAGGCCAGCCTGTCCAATATGGAGAAACCCCATTTTCACTAATAAATGCAAAAATTAGCCAGGCGTGGTGGCACACATCTGTAGTCCCAGCTACTCCAGAGGCTGAGGCAGGAGAATCACTTGAACCCAGGAGGTGGAGGCTGCAGTGAGCCGAGATCGTGCCACTGCACTCCAGCCTGGGCAACAGAGTGAGACTCCATCCAAAAAAAAGTAGGATCCTAAGCCAATAGAATTGGTGGCCTTATAAGAAGAAGAGCAAGCGCTCTCTTTTCCTCTACACACACATTAAGGAAAGGGCTTTGTGTGCACACAGCAAAAATGTGGCCATCTGCAAGCCAGGAAGAGGGCCGTCACCAGGAACTGAATTGGCTAATACCTCGATCTTCGGCTTCCTAGCCTTCAGAAGTGTGAGAAATAAATTTCTGTCAATAAGCCTCTTGGTATGCGGTATTTTGCTTTGTCAGTCCAAACTGACTAATACACCATATAAAGCAGCAAATGATTTTCAACTCTCATAAATGTCATAGAGAATTCGATGGGGACCATTGCTGAGGCAATCAGGATAGCCTTGCTCTAAAGGAGACAGAAGACTTCTCCCTTAAGAAGCAAAGCAACTTGGGTAAGTGCAAGTTAGACAGTGTGAACACAAAAACAGCGAAGTAAGCTGATAATGGCTGCTCTGAGCATAGCCAACTGAAGTAGAGGTTCATGAAGAGGAAAAGAGGGAGGGAGATAAAGTCACAGGACTGAATTGGGACCAAACCATGGGATTTTTCAACACCATGCTCAGGAATCTGATGTCACAGTGAAACAACCTACAATTTTAGGATATTATATGGAACTGATGTGTATTGAAAGACTGGAGAAGGGTAGATAGATATAAAGCAGGAAGTCCAATTTCAATGTTTTACATTAGTCTAATCAGGTGATGAGGAAAGCCCTACCTCTAATAGTGACAGCTAATCAGAGGTTTTATCATCTTATGAATTAGAAAAGAGTAAAAAAGTTATTATGTTGGCATTGCATCTGATTCTAAGTGTGCTAAGAAGGGGAATTTAGAACACAGCAATGATTGAGACACAGCCTGAATAGCTCTGAAGGAAAGCACAGGACCATACACAGAGTTATATTTGAAGTTTGTTATTGAATGGGACAACTGGGACTTTAGTTAACTCTTGTAAAGACTGACAACTAATTTGTTCTCTAATCCAGACCTATGTCTTTGACTGCTATAGGAGTTTTTTTAGTGCCTTACTGGATGTGCCATGAGTACATCAAAGTAAAACATTGCCCAACTGAAATAATCTTCTACACTCCTGATCTCCACAGATACAGCCACGATCAGCTCAGGAGCCCAAAATTATTCTTCTTCCTCTTCACACCCCATTTTCAAGGGTTCAGGAGATTAAATTATGCCAGAAACCTCCGAACAATGCTCCCCCTCGCTTTTGCATGATGTTCCAGTAACATCTTCAACGGCATGAACTACTGAAAAAATTAACCTCTTGGTCTTCCTGATTCTAGCCTTGCCGCCTTCACAACTGTCTCCACTATCACAAAGACATATTTTTCTAAAATGCAAATCTGTTCATGACAGTAATCTGTTTAAAATCAGTCCTTTCTTTCCTCATTATTTGTAAAATAATAACAAACACCTTAGCATGACATTAGTCAAATCTGGGTTGACTACTCCCATCTTATTATTAATGTGATGAAATCCAACTCACCTTAAGTTATTGTTTTTGATGACTGTTTAGTTATACCTTGTGGAGATTTATATAACCAAAGATAGCTTGCTACTTCAGAAAAATATCTCTGTCCCTCTTAGACTTCCTCAGATTAGGAAGACATAATGAGTTCCTGTAAAGATGCTAGTAATCCAGAGAATAATACTTGTATTAATTCATGGAAATCAGATGCTTGTAAGAAACTATAGCTATTGAGACAGGGTATCATGATGTAAATGCCTGGCTAGAATGGATTAAATTTTCTGACCGCCCTCTAAACAAAAGTGACTGTTATGCTTGTGTGCACGGTAGGCCAGAGGCCCAGGTTGTCCCCTTTCCACTTGATAGTCCTCTAATCAACAGGACATGGACTGCATAGTAGCTCTTTTTCAAAATCCTACAGCCTAGAATAACAAATTGTGCCAAACTCTCTCTCTCTGCTATTTCCTGAAGTTCAACACTCTGTGGATCAACCCCCAAGGGCCATACAGCCTCCATCTTCCAAGGCAAAGTTTGCCTCATGTCTCTCACGACAGGCGGAGAACTTAGTGTTCCCTGGAAACTTAACAAGATGCAGTGAACTCAGGCACTTCTGAGAGTTGACCCATCAGTCTGTCCTTATTCATCCCTGACTGGATGTATGGTGGTGTTGCAGAGGACCTTTATGGGATACTCTGCCAAAAGAGTGGTACTTGTGCTCTAGTTCCATTGGCTATCCCTTTTATCATGGCATTTCATTAACTGGGAAAAGAAAAACATGTCGTAAAACAAGAGAAACTTTCTCTTCTACTCAAGCATCTCTCTCCTTTCTTTCCTGGTGTTAGGATGTGATACCTAGAGAAGTTGCATCCATGTTGCAAATGATGAGAATGAAACACCTGCAAAGAATGGCAGCGTAGTCACCTGAAAAGAGTCTGGATCTGATGACACCCTTGAGCAGAAGCACCTGCCTTGGTCTGCCTAAATCTGGATTCTCCGTTATATAAGAGAAGTAGAACTCTAAGATCATGGTAATTGGACTCTGTATTTTTTTCTGCCTACATTTCAAACTAGTAAGATGAGTAAAGAAATCCATGCTTGTGACAAACATATGAGAAAAAAAATTGTATTCGTTTTCAGGATTGCTATGGCCTCAAACTTAGTGGCTTAAAACAACACGAATTTGTTATTTTGTAGTTCTGTATGTCAGACGATTGACAGAGTTCTCCCAGGGCTAAAATGAAGGTGTTGCTGAATTGTGTTACTTTCTGGAGGCTTTAGGGAAGAATCCCTTCTTTTTCCTTTAGTCTATGCCCTTCTTCCTCCATCTTCAAAAACATTCCTCTGTAGTTATATCTCTCTCTGACTCCAGAAGGAAAAGGTTGTCTGTTTTTAAGGAGCCATGTAATTAAATTGGCTCTGCTTAATCCAGGATAATCTCCGTAAATTCTGGTCCTTAATTTAATCACACCTGCAAACTCCCTTTTGCCATGTAAATATCCATAGGATCTACAGATTAAGATATGGAGATTTTTGGGTGACTGTTATTCTCCCTACAACAAAAAACACAAAGAAAACTATAAAACTTGTGAATTGCATTACCTCGTTTCCTGATATAACACAAGTTTCTTGTGCAGAGCCATACAAATAGTAGAAGGACAATGAAAAAATAGCTATTTTTTTTTTATTTTTATTTTCTTTCTTTCTTTTTTTTTTTTTAAAGACGGGGTTTCACCGTATTGGTCAGGCTGGTCTTGAACTCCCGACCTCAGGTGATCCGCCCGCCTTGGCCTCCAAAGTGCTTGGATTACAGGCGTGAGCCACCACGCCCGGCCAAAAATAGCTATTTTAAAAG